>JAUCNO010000978.1:1542069-1571133 GCA_032353835.1 Enteromius viviparus
TGATCATTAGAGACACAGCAGTCATATATATATATATATATATATATATATATATATTTATTTTTTATTTTTATTTTTTTTGCACTCTGTCTCACAGAGAGAGACATAAACCCCTATTAGCACCAACCTGTGTCCCATGTCTGAAATAACTAATGAATGGTAATAATAAATCATGTTCCTGCAAAACGGGTTATTGATCTTTACACATAAAGCCTGAGTGAGGCTGCTGTTTCAGAACAAGGGAGGCTAGACCTCATTCAGAGAAGATTCCGTATTTAATTTGATCATAACAAAAATACAGTTATCCCATGTTCTCATCTCATGCTGTTTGTGTGTGTGGATGTTGTATTATATATAATTGTATGTCTTGTTTTAGCGTGGCTGCACTTGAGTAGATGATTTTTCTTCATTTTCCTTATTATATGCACATTTTGCACTACTTTCAGCTTTAGTTGTATTTTGTTAATATGACGTCATGAGAATGAGTCATTTCTTTAGTACTGTGGCCTAATTTTATCAGAACCTGTTAATATTAATGAACATATCCATCAAGCGACCACTTGTTCTCATACTCCTCTGGCTCTCTGTTCTTTTTGCTAAAACAGTCCCGGTTTCTTCTATCTTTTTTGGGAATTGTTCTCATCATCATAGGGCCTGCAGGATTTCATGGATTTGTTTGTGTGGGAAAGAGGCGTTTTTGTAGAAAATGGCAGGCTGCGTTTTCCCATGAATCTGACCAAACCACAGCAGCCCCACCCACACCAAGTGGTGAAGATGTTCATAAATAAACACAAGTGGGACACCGATGGAAGAATGACTGTGTTCAGCGTCTTCCACCTCATAGATCTAGAATAAGCTGAAGAAATGTCAGTGCTGGTTTACAGTCGGGCAAAATCTCCTTTACAAAACAAACAGACGTGCCATTACCTTGATGCTACAGACTCAGTGTGAAGTTACTGGAATACTATAGACTGCCACTGTACCAATGAAGTTTTATACACACACAGTCTCAAAGGTGGCAGGTATGTATGTATTTACACACCTGCATAATATAATTAGCCATAAACATAAAGTATATAAATAACACAATTAAAAAACAGGAGCTCATTACGAGGTAGTAATGCAATATTATGTAAAAAATCATTATTTCTGCAGAGGCATTTTTGACCCATCATCTTTGACTTTGTCGGGCATTATTTATTTCCAGTTTTTCTAGATGTTGTTAAGCATAAGCAAAAATACATAAGGGGTGTTTTATGGTAAATAAATTATTAAATGCAGTGACAGTACATCAAATAGATATTGGACATAACTACCTTGAGAATTGTTGAATAATATATTAGCAGAAAACATACATTTAGCTGCTTTAACTACACCTCCCATCATTCTTTGTGGCCGTATGTAATAATTTATGCACAACAAATGTAGCTACATTTTTAACTCTTACTTTTTGGTATTAACATAATAAGTTCCTCATCTTTGTCAGTAATCAAAAAAAGAGTGAACATCTTTGAAAATCTACAGTATAAAGCAGCAACTAAAAAGCGTGAGTGCAAGAGTTTTTTTCGTTAGTCGTCTTGTGTTTGTCACACTAGTCATTTGCAGCGGTGGGGATCTACAGCACTGAAGGGTATGTCCTGTTAAGTGCGCAGTGGGTTGGAAATGAGCAGGTAGATGCTTTTCTATTTCCTGTTCAGTAAATGATGCTGTTCTGAGATCAGCATGAATGATTGATGATGACAAAGTGCTGCTTTACTGCCGGAGAAACTGCAGGGTTTCTCCACTCCACCTGTTGTTCCTCCTCTTTAATGGCAGTGCATTGCAGGTTGCCGGTCAGGACAGAGTCTCACTGTATGCCCGAGTCATGAGTAATGCTGTGCTCCCAGCAATGAACCATCTGCTTAAATCTCTAGTACTGTACTAGCACCGATACCAGTCATCATGGCTTCGACTTTAAGATTAATTTATTTGTTTGCTTTTTGATTTCAAAAGTGTTCCAGAGATAAAGTGAGTAGCATTTGATGGGGACGCACCTTTATGCAGAACAACGTTTTTTTATCTCACGTAGGTGTCATTATTTAACATTTAATAAACCTTTTTTTTGGTATAGTGGAATAAAATTAAAGTGAAGTCAGTTAATTGTAACTTGCAACCAGTTTTACTTCATTAAAGCCTTGCATTTGCAAATGGAAGGATTTCATGAGAAAAATAATGGTCAATAAATCACTTACCAGAACGGAGCAAAACATTAATGTGTGTTTTTTTAAAATGCTACTGTTGAAAAGTTTGGATTCTATTAAGATTTTTAATAATATTTTAAAATAACTGTTCCAATTGAATGTTTTTTAAATTGTCATTCCTGTGCTGAATTTGTAGCATCATTACCCCATCATTACCCCAGTGTCACATGCTGCTCAAGAAACAGTTGTGCTGCTTCATATTTTTCTGCAAAGCATTTATTTGAAATAGATCTTCTGTGTCGTTATAAAGGTCTTTACCATCATTTTTGATTAGTTTAATGCATCATTGCTGGCGTTCATTTCTGCAAATCAATCAATATAAAAATCTGACTGACTTACTGTTGAGAAGCGTTATCTAATAGGTTGTTTGGCCTAAGTGACATCAGCAGGAAACAAACATACTTTTACCGTAAATGGTGTCCATTTTGATGAATCTTGTCTTGATTTGTGTTTCTGTGCTGTAGTCTTGGACCGTTTCCTCTAGCGTGTGTTTTTGCGCAGGTGTTGGCCTGCAGGTCTCTGTGTAAATGGTGAGTCACAGAACGGTTTTCTTTGGCTTCGCTCTTTCTCATGCAGCTGAGCACCGCTGAACCAGATGTGTCATTAAACGGCTCTCGGCCAGAGAGGAAGACTCCTTTTTTGTTACTTGAGATAATAGACTGGAGGCTCTTGACACGTGGCACTGAAAGCACACTGCCATTTTGCTAAAATAACCCTTGTTTGTCTGTTCGTATTATTTTGTAATTTTCTTCAAACGCTCTCAGATGCGGTACTCAAACATGTGTGTTCTTGTTTAAGAACTTCATGTCAGTGTGGGATTTTTCCCACGCTGGTTTCATCATCTGTGTTCAAATGCCTGAAGGCTTCTTTTGGTTTTACAAAGACAACTCTGATCATGAGTAGTCCCACACAGAATATGCGCAATTATAATTTATATTTTCTACATTAATTTTGGCAGATATTTGCAGAAAGGCTCCTTAATAATTAAACAGTATAATTATTATTTAATGACATTAGCACAGTGTTAAAGGGGTCATACAGTGCTACATGCACTTTTACAAGCTCTTTGGACTGAAATGTGTGTTGGGAGTGTGTGTACACAACTAACAAATTAAGATCCACAGTTAGTCTTCTTTAATAAAAATAAGTTGCCCCTTCTGAAATCAAGCCATTCTCAAATGCATGCCGGTGTGGCGTCACACAGACTGAGGCCACTCCCACAATAGTTGATTGACAGCAGCGTGTCACACAGACTGAACTGGTGTCTTACCTCAGACCCCCCCTGAGTGATCCGTCATCAGACCGAGACACAGAGACAAGCAAGACTCCTAAGAGATTGAGGTGTTTGGTTGTTGAAAGTATTAATGAACAGAGCAGTAGTCATTTACTCCCGACATCTGAGTGACTGAAGACGTTACGTTTGATTCTGAAGGGAAACGCCCCCTTGATCAACGGAAATGCGTTTGTGTTCGCAAGAATCATTCATGATCCAGCCTCACCTACAGAAGCAGTGAGTATAATGTCTTTTAATGAATCTTTGAAAATCTCCTTTCCTAATAATGAGCTAGTTTCACTATAAATACGACTAAAAAAAAACATCCTCCGAGAGCATCCGGAAAAGAGGGGCGGAGTCAGCGGAGCTCGTGAGGATTTAAAGGGGAAATACACAGAACAGACTGATTTTGTTGTTTTTGACAGGGGAAAATTACCGTTTTTTTTAACACTGTTTTTGAGAAATTTTAAAATAAACTATATTACAAACTTTCAATTAAGACTCTAAATAATTATTGGCTTGTGAAAAATTGGCTTTTTATGAGCCCTTTAAGAAAAAAATAATGCATTAATATTTATTTATATATTGAATAAGCTTTTTTTCAGGTTTCTTTTAAATTTTAGTTAAGCTTCTTTGAAACGAAATGTATTATAAATTTAATTTTTGTTATTATCTATATTTCAAGTAATTGTAATTTGTTTATCTAATATTTGTATCTTATTTTAATTTCCCATTTTTATTTTATCTGTTATCATATATTTGTATTTTAGCTTTATTTTAATTATCAGAGAAGGGTTTTTTATTTATTTATTTATTTTTATTTTATTTATATAATTAACTGGAATAGATTTGGGTTTTATTTAACAATAATAATCCAAACTAAACTCAAATTTTTATTTTTTTATTTTATCTAATATTTTTGTTTTATTTGAACTTTATTTACATTATAAAAAATATATATATATTATTTTAAAAAGCTTTAGTTAAAGATCACTCTGATTTACCAACTTTATTATTATATTCTAACTATTGTTATTATACTTACTTTAATTACATAATGTAGCATTTCTGTAATATTTCAATAAGAGCAGGTGTGAAGACTTAATTTTGATTACATGTCAATTTGAAGTAAAGTATGCTGTGTGAAATTTATGAATGACGGCTATTGAAATACAGCAGCTTTTCTTGTACATTTCTGCTCAGGCCTTAATCGTGAGGTGAAACCCTCTGACAACCTTGACTTGAGATCAGTCGTCTGCCAGCTGCATGTTGCAGGCTGAGTGAGTGAGATTTGCATGGACGTTCTTACTCAGAAAGGCCACCAAAGTGCACAGCGCAGCAGCAGTGGAGCGGTTCTGGAGGTGGAGGCCAGCGTTATTTGACTTCTTAATTGCTGGAAGGTCTCTCCAAAGTTCACGGCTAAAAACTGGCATGCTAGGTGCCAGCAGAAGTGGGCCGTCCGCATGCTAATGAGTCACGGTAAAGTGAGCAGAGTGCGTAAATGTCACCTGCTGCGCTGGCACACAGACCTGCACCGTTGACGTCAAGCGGTGCAGCACGTGCCCCTGTGCCGCTTTGAGTTCCCCACACACATTACACATGCCTGTCAAGGCCTGCGACTGCATGCAGGAGGTCACGGTTCCTGTTACTAGGGTACAGTTGCTTTTGTGACGGAGTGCAGAAAGAAGATGTGATCCGATGTCATGAAATTTGAGATCTTATTTTCCATGTACAGTAACTTATACTGTACTACAGCGTAAATGCTGTGTGAGGTGTTAATGTAGTTTTGCAGAGTGCTAATTGTTAAAATTACTTATTAATGATTTTAGGGCTTCTAAAATTCCAGGCCATCTACCTAAGATCCATAATATAAGAACAGCTTCACTAAGCAGCATTCAATGACTGATATTATATTCTAAAGCACAAATTTCATTAGCAATAATAAGTTTAAATAAGAAAATATATTTTTATAAGAAAATGAATATTAAATATATATATATATATATATATATATATATATATTAGTGATCTAATATTATCCCCCTTTTTCTTCGTCTTTTGAATAGACATCCCAGCAGCTGGTTATTGTAGCTTATTTTGGCTGTTATTTCTTTAAGAGCTGCCGCTGCTGAATGTGACACAGTTCTGACACAAATCTTATTCACTCTCAACTCTTTTGACCTTTTCTGACTTCACTTCAGGTCAGGCGTGTTAGTTAAGTGAGACAGAACATTTCAAACACATGTTCTTAAATATATTACATGCTTGTACAGTTTTAAGGGCTCTTTAATTGTCTTTTTGGAAGCTTCATGACTTAACTGACCCCTATGTTGCATGCACGTAGTTTATTTCACGCTTTGAAATGAAAGGATGCAGCCTCTACAGCGTGCTCTGGTGTCTTTGTGCATGTATTTGAAGAGAACAATTTTAGTTATATTGTTTTTCTTTAACGATAGCAAATGAAATTAATAATTACACATACTTTATTTACTTATATTTATAACTTATTTCGCCTTTGTATTAAATGAAAATATGAAATATAGTACCATAAATATAATTTTTTACTTTTATAACCATATACACATATTTACATTTTTTCTACTTGTGCAGTTTTGTCATTAATTCAGTGCATTTCTCTTTATAACTTTGTAAAATGAATAAGCATTTTTATTGGTGATATGCAGCTGTATATTCTAAAAACTGATCGATCAGTCATTCAGTACTGAATGAGTGTTTTGTGTTTAGCTCTAGTGTCTTTGTATTTGTCCTCGGAAGTACTGGTGTGTAATGTCTCTTTAAGACGTCTCTCCAGCTGTGCTTCTCAAGGTGGTTGTTTCCTCACAGTAAGAGCCTTTGATGAGCAGCTTTAATTAGAGCAGCGCTGTATATTATAGACACATTAGATTAAACATAAAACAGTCTGAAAATGACAGTCTGTAGCATGCAAATCTCCCTCTGAGATGAAGTCTTTCAGTTAGGTCTCTTCCATTGAGACATTGTTACATTTTGACTGCAGTATCCAGTTTTTGTTTATTTGCTGTACAATTGCAAGATGCTGCATTGTTAATTAACTTTTTCAGTCTTGCACCTAAACATTTGTTTGTAAGAAATGACTTGCATTCCTTTTGTTAAAGCAAATCAATGTCAGTCCCAGATTTCACTTTCAAATCTAGATTCTGTCTATGTGACTCCAGATGAATCATGTACTTGAACAGGCTTTATTCACAGACAGGCCTAGCACCCCAAGTCAGCAGGAACTCTTGAGGAACATCCCGTCCAGTTGGACTTGCTTTCTGATTTCTCTTTTGACAGATGGTGTTGGACTTTGCTTGCAGTAATTCACAATGTATCTGTAATTGCTCCATCTGTTGTGAGGCTGGGTAATAAAAGCATTCATCTCTACTGATCATTCATTTCCTCCTGATGCAGAAGCCTTTCCTCCCACATTCCTTATTCCTCTGTTATGCCAAAAGCATTCTAAATACTATATATCAGGGTTTCCCAAATGGGTTTCGGAGTTGATGAAAACTTAAGAGAGAAATCAAATGTAACTTTAAAGCTCAAACAGCGATGAAAGGGCCCTCGCACCCGAGCTCAGTCCTTCCCGTGGCTTTAGGAAGACAGGAAACATTAATCAATATAAATTTAAAGCAGCAAATATAGAAATAATATGTAAAAGCTATTTATATGTGCTGTATAAGTCTATACAGATGTGTGAGCTATACAGCAAGATTTGTGGGGAAAGAAAATTCCTTATACCTTTTACAAAATTATACGATATGAATCATTTTACTTATACATTTTGAGTTGATTTCTCCTTGTTTGTGATTTTTGGTGAGGTTAAATCAGCAGTGTAATTTTCTGAGTGGAACTTCAGAGCAAAGAGCAATACAGTTTTCATTTAAACACATGCAACTCATAATACAGTGTTGTCAGAGCGTCTTGTGCTGCGCGCTCCATCTCTCAAAGTGCTGAGAGTTTAACATGCATTTAGAAACTCATAATGCACTTTGTATATATAATATGCATGGACTCTTCATCACGTATGTCACGCAGAGTCTTGTATCATGTTTGCAGAGGTTCTGGGTATCGTCTCGAATTGCGTCTTACAGTCTGACACGCGTTAACGAGGAGAATGAAACCAAATGCTGTGAGAAGCATGTCAGCGGGAGTTGATGGCAGACATATATTTCCTACTGCTTTTCTAAGAATCCTCCCACTCTTGCACAGTCAGCGCGATGCACTGAATAAAGAGCTCTGTCTGCAGAGATGTTTGAAGTAATCCATGCTGGGTGGCATTCAGATGCATCTGCAGGCCAGCGGACTGTTCGTCATACACTCCCAGCGCTGTCGGGTTTGCTCAGCAGGGGTCGGGATGTGACCTTGCACACCGCTGTAGCCTATACCTGCCCCGGCTGTGCTTGACATTTCTCGTTTTAACCAGCCGGCATCCCAGAACAGCCAGTGACAACCCCTCGCTGCACTAACACAGCCGCACACACTCACTCTCTATTGGCCTTTCCAGCCTGTCCGACTTACATAACTCCTGACCACTGCTATATTTGAAAACATACAAAATCAAGCTTCTGATATTTTGTCAACATGGAGATATAAAGTGAAAATAAGCTGCAGTGTATGCACTTATAGCATTCCCAGAATTTATCTGATTTTTCAGTTTGATTTTTAGAAAAGAGTTGGTTTGAAACAACTGAAATTTGACTATTCACATTAATTAATGTCAGTTCGATTGGTTAAATGGATTTGTTTAAATTTGAGTGACTCATTCATTTGTGAATCTGACTAATTTTACTCAGTTTTGTGTGTGTGTGTGTGTGCCCCCACAAGGATAGTAAAACCTGAAATTTTTGAGTTTGTGGAAACCGGCCCGCAGTCCCCACGAGGGGAAAATTAAGGTTAAAAATATATAATTTTCTTTACTTACAGTGTTGCACAATTTCCATGAATATATTAAGTGCCACTTTTGTTTTCAGTGGTAATAATAATATTTTCTTATGATTTCTGAAGGATCGTGTAACACTGAAGACTAGCGTAAGAATGTTGAGAACTCAGCGTTAGTCGCATGAATTACATTTAATTAAATCAGGTAAAATATATTCAAATAGAAAACATGTATTTTAAATTGTTATTTCGCAATATTATTGTTGTTATTGTATTTTTGATTAAATAAATTCTGCATTGATGAGCAGAAGAAAAAAAATCGTACTGACCCCAAACGTTTGAGCCTTGTATGAAAGCTGAAGTGAGGGAAATTGTGAGTAGTTTGGCTGATGGGTGGTTGTGTGTGTGTGCTGGTGTGTAGTTGTGTTATCAGGCTGTGTTCCTGCAGGCAGAGGATGGGTGATAGGCAAAGGCCCTACTGAGGGCTGTAGATTGTTGACGTACTACAGCAGCAGATAGAGCCACGAGGGCCTTCAGCAGGAAATATGTTCCTCTTTATCTTCAGTGCTTCCACCCAGGGGGGACCGTTCTCTGGGCCCTGAGGAAGGACAGGAGAGGTGGATAGAGTCTAATACGAGCTTCACCCGAGGTCATAAGCTATTCTCTAAATTGCACATTTTAGCATTTGGTCAAGTATTTCCTGTGCACTTCGACAAATATTTAGTCAAATTAGGCATGTACTGAAATAGAAATTGGGCAAGTCTGATTTATTTTAGCAGATTGCTATGTTACCTCAATTAACATATTCCTTTGAGTCAACCAAAAATCTAATTAAAATGTTTCATTTAAAGGATGGAAAGTTTTTGTTTCTGGGAGTAATAATAAAAGTAATATAATGCGTCATATATATATATATATAAAATATTTAACAAGTACTAGTAATACAGTACTACTACTCATAATAATAATAATCAAATGATTTGCTCTCATTATAAATGGCTTTATTGTAGTGGTTATAATGCCACTTTTGGACTTTAGTTTAATGACTTGAAGCTACAGCTTCAGAGATGCTCACCATAAGCAGGTATGAGCCCTGCAGCTGTGTTTCTGAAGATGAGTTTGCATGAGCGATGAAGGAAAGCTGTGCTGTGTGTTGATAAGATGCTGCAGAGCGGTCGGGGTCACTGCGGCTCTCCGGCGCTTCTGTGTGGTTTGTGTGTTCACATTGATCTGAAGTGACTGTGGGCATCAGGCTCTCGCTTGACTGCAGAAAACACAAAGTGACATTTACGCCCAGCGCTGAGCTACACTGAGGTTTTAATAAGTAAATACTGAGCCTCTGCTGTGTGTAATATAAGGCCACAGAGCTTATGTAACAAATCTCAGCTGAAATAAACGTTCATGAAAGAGATGTTGATGACTAAATCTTGTAAAACCATTTCTAGTGGTGCTTTTAAGGTGTGCATCACTATTATTATTGTTAGAGATGAATAAAAAACATCCAAACTTTGCTTTTCTAGTTATCTGAATTTTTTCATTTTTCATTTACTTCAATAAATTCTAATTACAACAGCAAATTGTGTGTGTTTGCTACTTAAATGGCATTTAAACGGCAAATGCTGCCACAATATCATTGTTTTAATGTCTAGACTTTTTATATATAAACATTTTTCTTAAATATATTCATGTTTTTGTATTTATATAAAAATATATATACACAATACGCACACATATATCGACACCATTTGTGCTACTGACACAAACTAATTATCACATCTTTTATTTTATGATATAAAGACAGTGCAGAGAATCAAAACATGTGCACTTGATCGTGTCCAGCTTTGCACGCTTGATGAAAGACTTGAATGAACTAAATAAGACGTCAGTCACACGTCGCTTCTGAAGCAGTCTCTTTTAGCAACTATGGTAAATTCCTCCATCCTGCTATGTCAGAATTATATATTTTTTAGATTTATGACCAGGCATTACACTGTGTTAGGCCCTGCATAAAGACATCAGTCTGATTTAGAGGTGAAATTGAATTATGTCACAGGAAATTATATGTCAGTGGACTTTTTCCCAGTTACTTGAAGGGAAAAATTGAACAGGAAGAAGTGTTGAAAGTATTTCTCCGAACTGATTGCTTTTCGTTTTTTAACTGTCTTAAACCTATTTTACATACATTTTTAAATCATTTTAGTCAATCAAGGCATTTGTGCCTTTTTATGTTGTGATCATTGTTTTTATAATTGTTCTATTTTCTTCTTTGTTTTATTATTGCTTTTATGATTATTCTACTCCATTTATGTAAAGCACCTTGAATTACCACTGTGTATGACACGTGCTATATAAATAAACTTGCCTTGCCTATTTAGTAAGGCAACATTTGTAATTTTTTTTTAAGAACGGCAATTTTTCTGTTGTCCTAAAATGTCACTAGTATCTTGAGTGTGCTTAACACTAATGTCACAGTCATGAGATTTCACATTTTTATGGACCTATAGTAAGTGCATTGCATAACGTTTGAATGAAAATGTCGATATCAGCTCACATTGATAAGAAATATTTGAGATCACACTGATTTCTGAATTGTATATGATAAATATTAGCACAGTAGGATAATTATCAAGATCTCTTCTGAGACCTTTTAAGAGAATTTTTGAAGCAGGAGACACTCTATGTATTTTCTCTCTGAATGCCATCCATAAGAAAACTCTATAGAGATAAAATAGAGATTTCCTTTATTAGAAAATCCCCATGGAATGGAAAAATAATAGTTCACATTGTGATTTCTGACTTTAAAAACCAAATCTGAGCACAATCTCTGATCTCTTTATAGAAGAAACATGAGATTTCTTTCTCATGAGAAACTGTAGAAAGCAGGAGACTCTTAATTTGCTCTCTCATTTTCTAGAGATGTGAAAGATATCTTGTGTATGACTTTAATTTCCCGTGGGGAAATAGTGTTTATTATAGAATATCATAATATCATCATACTGCTGAGAAATATTTAAAACTACACTGAGAAATCCAACACTGATATCTATGAAGATATTTATGAAGACATTCATGTTTAAAAGAGAAACATAAGATCTTTTTCTCAGAAAAAAAAATTAAGGTACTCCCCTTTTGCTCTGAATGTCATCTAAGAGATATTCTAGAAATATACAAAAGATTTCCTTTATTTTTCTTTCCCATGGGCGTTTCTAATGCAAACATGGTGTTTTGTTCTTGTACCTTATACCCTAAGCAGCCCAGGTTATGTTCGAGCATGCTTGTAGTTCAATATTGTCTCACAGTATATCGTCTTAACTCTTTTCTTTGTTGTCATATCATTGTCATTGGTCCTGACCTTTGAGATATTATCATCAGCTTTAATACCTTGCTGCAGAAACAGGCTCTTCCAGCTGTCAGGCGTGTGCTTTATTTAGCTCTATGTGTTGTCGGCCGGTCAGAGTTTCCCTTGTGGGGCCCCATGACGCTCACACACAGACAGCGAGTCACACAGTCTCTCCCAAACACACACACACACACACACACACCCTGTACAGCCCAGAGCCGGCGCTGCAGCAGAGCGAGAGAGAGCGAGTAGTCTCAGGAAAAGAACCAGGAACCGTTGTATCGGCCAGAGAGGGAAGAGTGTGAGTGAGACGAAGAGAGAGAGAGAGAGAGAAAGGGTAAAGAAGACTTGTGATTGTCAAGAGGTTTAGCATGTGCTGCTTTCACCGCGTTAATTGGATTCTAGCAGCACCTTGACCGCTGTCACCGCCTGCCAACTCTTCATGTGATGACGGCCGGGATCAGACGGGAAGACGCAGGAACGCTGACAACCCTGAGGTGACACTCGCTGTGTTTTCTCTTCTCCAGCTTGCCGTGCTCCATCTCAGCCCTTAGGCTACTCCACCCATTCCTTCAGCAAACACCGCTGAATTAATCAGAGCTGTCCGCACTAAGAGGATCAATAGCTTACGTGGTGCTTGACAGGAGTACTTTTTTTGGGGGGGGTGAAAAATTTTCAGGACTTGCTGGATCGGACCTGTCTCTCCATGGCATCTGGGCTGTCTGCACCAGAAAGCAATGGCGTGCACCTTTGGGTTTCCTTGAGGCACCGCCGTGCATCTCCGGCGTCCAAATGAAGCGCTTTCCCAAAACGGTTATTAATGCCAAGACTTCACAATGAGGATGTACCACAGTGAGTTTCAAATCCCACACAAAAGGCAGCGGAAGGACCCTCGTTCTGCTCTGTGTTTGTTATTTTTGCTTTACTACTACGGAACAACCCCTTAACCCCCTAGTTTTTCCTAACATGCCATTTTCTTGCCTTAAAATCTGATTTACACACACTGTCTGCATTTATAAATGGGTGAGGTGTCTTCTCGAGACTCTTTTGTGGAATAGCACACCAAGAAGATGTACTCTTCGTTGCTCCTAGCGGACTTCTTGTTTCGGAGATGCTTGGAGCAGGTTTCGGTGGAGGCATGTAAGTAGGGTGTATAATGGCTATCCCGAGGCCGGCGTAAGAGTTATTTATTCGTAAGAGAGAGGAGCCAACCCGAACCACACCTTCGCTTAAATGAAGACCGGCCGCAATTACACAGGAAGGGAGAAAAAAATGATGCATGTCAACAATTTCCCGTTCCGAAGGCATTCCTGGATATGGTGAGTAGTAATAAAAAAATGCATTGCAGAAGGAAACAGGATGCAATAAATAGGTCTTGTGTGTTATTGTGTTCCATGGAACTAGGGTTGATGGGTCTCGACTGTTTACACAGCAAAACACTGATGTTCCCACATATTGGTTTGTAGATTTGTCTTAATCTTGAGGTAAATATCAGGGGGTGTCAGCGTAGTAAAAGCAAAGGAGCTGATGGTTAGCCATGCATGAGCTTCAGAAATCAAATGCACTGTTGCCTGTGAAGGCCTGTTCAAACCAAGAACGATAACAGGGCCGCAAATCTTCAATCAAAGCAGAAAGTCATGGCATTAAATGGGGAATGCACTGCAAAAAAAGAAATCTTCTACAGTGTTGTTGTTGTTGTTGTTTTTTCTCAAATATCTTAACATTTAAGATCCATTTACTTGAGATGCAAATAAAAAATATAAAGTCTTAAAGTTTTAATACCCAATTAACATATATCTGTTTTTGTTCCAAGTTGATTTTTATGATTATTTCTTTGTTTTACCCATAATTTGTTTCTCATAAAACAAGACTTCTTATCTTTATGCCATTTTGCTCCAATAAATGGATCTTGATCATGTAAGACATGACAAAAATACAGAGGGGAAAATTAACAAGTTAATCAGTTCTTGAGCATTTAAAGTTTCGTGCTTGTAACAAAATGTTATTGTACTTTGCTGTGGATACTCAAATAGTTGTTACACAGCACAGGCATTTTCTGCGAACATGTCACATAATGATGTTTATTTTCGCTCTCCTCGGCTGCATGTGCGGCCACAGCCATTTTTTTAGGACTGTAGGCCTCATGGGTCTTCCAAACAGCTTTTGAGGCTGTCAGCACCCAAATATGAACAGCAGGTTATGGTGTCATTACCCTGTTGTGGAAAAGCCGAAAAACAAAACAGCGCCACAATGAATCAGACGTGACAGCAGCGTGCTTTGGGTTTCATGCTTTGCTTCTCTCTAGGGCTCTGCGGCATCTATAATGGCATCGCTCTGACATGCAGCTTTACTATGGTGATAAATGAGGGAACAGGAAAGTTAGTGTGGCACATGAACAGGGATTCAGTCCAGGGAGGTCTGTGTTTCTAGTTTCTTGTAGGAGTGTCACACTTTAGTTTCCTTATGTCACAATTTAAACAGAGGCGTCATAAAACAGGCACTGCATGGAGTAGCACATGACAAATGACATTAAACAGGCCTTTGGCGCCAGTTTAGTTCATGTAAAACAGTGCTTCCTAAATATGTGGAAGGAAACAGACTTGCAATTTGCATTTTTCTTCGCTACGATCAAATTACAGAGTTGCGAAAGCACCATATGATTTCTTTCCCACCCTACAGCAAGACGGTATTGTTCTGTGAGAACTGAAAGCATACTACCGATGCTTTGTGCATGTGTGGGTGTGTGTGTGTGTACGTTTG
The DNA here is from genome assembly GCA_032353835.1 of Enteromius viviparus. Taxonomy (NCBI): domain Eukaryota; kingdom Metazoa; phylum Chordata; class Actinopteri; order Cypriniformes; family Cyprinidae; genus Enteromius; species Enteromius viviparus. The sequence goes on from JAUCNO010000978.1 coordinate 1,556,582, forward strand.
TAAACTTTTACCCATTTTTTTCTACTTCCACCTACATTATTTGAGAAGAAATCAATGTGATGGGTGCTAAAACATTCAGCTGGAGTTTCTGCACTCTTCTGGATTTAGAAACTACAGGCTTGAGTTCAGATCAGGAACCTGCTGCCTTTAAGGTTGTGTGTTATAGCCTTAAGACAGAGCTCTCATCTCAGTCATCTTCCCTAAGGCAGCGCAGAACACTTCCCATTGACGTTCAGTGTGAAAACCAAACATTTCTGTGCAGTGCTGTATTTCCAGCAGATTTGTTATTCTGTTAATGCATTTGTCGGGTCAAGACATGTCAAAGCTCATTTCCCCGCCGGTAAGAGCAACACAGTCTTCTTATTTTAAGAACTTCAGCTTTTTGCTTTTACAAACACACATGTTTGCTTTGATTTTTATATTATAGAAATGGACTAATTATGTTGTATTAAGCAATGAGAAGAAAACATTAACTTGCGTCACAAGCAGAACATGACAAGTTTATGCAAACATTCGTCCCAATTACAGAAACTGAACAAAGACAAGGTTCATTTGCTTCTGTTTGCAAAACAGACAAGTCAGCTTAAACAAGTTTTCTTTGAATCACGACTAAAAGAGAGGTTGTGCTTCCAAAGAAATGCAAACACGGGACTTTTTTAACAATAGTGTCAACAATTTTATTAAATGATATTGTATAATATATATTTATGGCTGTCAGTTTAACGCATTAATTAATGATTAGTTCTAAAAAAAAAAATAAAAAAAAATCTATGCAATTTTTTTTATATTTGAACGCAGTTAACACACTGGCCCTGCCCCTGTACATAATCTTTTATTTCATAGAATTCACTGTTAATAAATATGATGCAGGGAAACAACTCCACAGTTATGCCCCAAGTACATACTCAAGATACTATGAGTTTTTTCTCATTTTAATATCATATCACATGAATATCACAAGTTTAAAAGTTTATACAACACTTGTTTAAAACATATTACCTATAAAGCCACAGCAGAATTGTAGCGTGTCTCTGAGCAGCACAGCAGTGTTTCGTTACTGAATAAACCTGTGTTTTGAACGAATTGTGTGAATCAATGATTCAAAGAACTCTATTGTAAAATTATCTTTTATGTTCCATAATTGATGCTTGGCCATTGTAGCTTAAATGTTTATGTGTAGTAAATTTTATGTTGAATAATATATATATATATTTCTAATGCTACATTTTCTAATTTCTACTTTAATACTTTCCTGTTTAAAACAAAAATAGCTTTAAATAATATTTTAGGGATATTTTCACAGCCAAATTAAATAATAATTTTATTAATTAATCAATGAATGAATGAATTAAAATAAAATGAAATATCACATGCATCAAGTGTGAACTGAATTTAGTTTTGTCAGGGAGGAATTTTAATGGAATACCTGTGAGAACAGCAAACGTCTTTGGACAATGAAGGAATTTGAAGCATTTGATCACGACTGTGTGATTAAATCTAAAATCACCTAATCCCAGTCTCTTTTGAACACACACACTGCTTGCATTGAACTGAATGCCTGCTCCCCTACTATGTTGTTTTGTGCATTTTGTTTTGATTCTTCCTGAATATTTTTTCGGAAAATATTGAGGAGGTTGCATGCCATCAGATGAATTATGGGTGCTACATTGTTACATCAATAGAATTGATTTACTGAATAGCTTAAAAGGGACAGAGCTTGTCAGCATGCAACACCTTATTCAGTTTGGTTTCACTTGATTGTGCTCATCTATTTTCCCTCTTCTTGCATGTAAGCTTGTTTGAGTGACCTTTGCACCTTCGCATGCGCCTTCGTGCCATCGCTAATTGGGGAAAATCAATTACTGCAAAAAGCAGTTCAGCAAAATAATGAAGGATTAACCAGAAGTGAACTTAGAGTGTGTTTTAGAGATGCTCGGCAATAGTCTCACTGTTTATGGCACCTACATAACATACCTTATGCAAGTGCAAATACAGTAAGACCAGTGCTTTAAATCATGTGTCTGGTCGCATGTACGTAGCAAGAATTCTTACTGTTGATGTATGCTGCACACAGCGACAAACTGATTAGCTTTCTGATTCAGAAATGTGTTGTTTTATTAATACGCTGCTCTTTATTAATATGCAGTGGTGCTATAACCTTGAATGCCTCGTGACTCACCCTGTACCTACTGTGTAACTGTAAATTTACTCCATTCATCTGTTTAGGAATCGCTCTTAGAGCAACAAGCCACCCATTAGCTGCATCTGCACTACTGTAGTAGTTTTATAACGGTTCGTTTCACAATGCGATATTTACTGCATGCTGTCTGCCAAAGCTCCCTGAGCACCGTCCCTGGAGCGTGTGTCATGCTAGATAACAAATAACCCACACACGCGGACACCGCACACCAGAGACCACCTCTGTTTCTCTCTGTGTGTGTGCATTTAAACATCAGTGCAGAGATTTAAGTCATGCTAATGCTGTTCCTCCATTGCAATATATCATGGTGAGTTCATATAGAGTTTTCATAAATGCTTAAAGGGTTAGGGCACCACAAAAGTCATTAATTACTCACCCTCATGTCGTTCCAAACCCATAAGACCTAAATTAAGATATTTTTGATAATATCAGAGAGCTATTTGTCCCTTAATAGACAGCAACACAACTGAAATGTTCCCATGGAAATGTAGAAAAAAGTCAGTAAATTAGTCCATGTGATATCAGTGGATCGAATTTTTGTGATGCTACAAGAATCACAATTTTTTTTTGTACAAAAAAATCCACAAATAACATAATTTACTGAACCGTTCTTCTCCCCTGGCGTGTGTCTTCCACCATTTTAGAGAGTATCACAACACATACGTACGCTTTCCCCAGGAGTAAACAACCACAGATTATGTGCTTTCTCCCGGATGTAAACAAGGCTGATCAGGTCAAGTTCATTAAAGCATGTGTTGTGTTCTGATACTCTCTAAAATGATGGCAGACGTAACTCAGGCGAGAAGTATGGTTTAGTAAAATATTATTTTTGTTTTCTTTGTGCAATTATTCTCGTAGCATCGCAAAAGTGAAGTTGAGCCACTGATGTCACATCCTGTTTTACAGGTGTTTTTACTACATTTCTGAATCTGGGATCACTTCAGTTGTGTTGCTGTCTATTGAGGGTCAGATGGCTCTCTGATTTCATCAAAAATATCTTCATTTGTGTTCCGAAGATGAACAAAGGTCTTATGGGTTTTGGAACGACATGAGGGCGAGTAATTAATAACAGAATTCAACATGTCTACTTTCAGACTTGTGTAACATAAACATCCAAAATACACATTTAAGTGTTTTATTTGAGTTTATGGACTTACATTAAATTTTTTACATTTGTCTGTTTTATACCTCTTAAAAAGAGGCTGAATGACACACAAATGTTCAAGAATGTCACATTGACAGAGAAAATTGCATTGTTGTAGGTTAACTGTGGCATTTAAAGCAAGGTGACACCTCGCTGCATTGCTTCCTCTTTTCCAGCGATCCACACCAAACAGCAGCAGTATCCTGGGGTCAGATTGAAGAGGGAGAAGCCATTATTATTATGGCTTACAGTGCAGACATGAGCTGAATCAGCAGATCTTAACAGCTTCTCGTCTTGCCTGCATGCACTACATCTCAATGCATTTCTGCAGACAGGCAACTGAATGCTTATTTTAGCAAGCCTTTGAGAATTGAATGTTGTTGTTTTTTAAAAACATATAATTAACTTTTGGCATTTAGCTGTGCATCCAATATTTTATTTTAAATATTGAACCAATAGATCTATTACATAACCAAATGACGTTAGACACCGAGGATAATCTTTCTATAAAAAGACTGACAGCATTGCTTGTGACGTCTGGAGATCCTCCCAGGCTTACCCCTGAGACGGGGCATCCCTGGGACATCCCGTGTGTATGCACAGCCATGGCTAAGGGAAGGTCAGTGACATCACAAAGGTAGGGTTTGATGAGATTAGTATTAGTGTGATGCACTTCCAACAGCAAAACCACTTCCTCAGCCATGTGCTACAGACTGTTCTTCATATCTGCTGCACTGTGGAGAATGTAAGGATTAGACTGAAAGAACCTACAAGTGTGCGGTGCCAGAACTGTTGTAAATGACATTGCAAATAAAGGAGACCGTAGGTTCCTGGAATGCTCCAGAAAGATTAGCAGGAGTAAGCTTGTATGTATTGCTGTGTCCGGCTGGATAATTTGCAAGTCCTATTTAAAAAAAATTTTTTTTTGACATTGACTGTTTTGAACATATACATTTTAATTTAATTTAATATATTTAATGCTATTTATGTTCTATATAATAACATAACTAATGTTATGGGCCTTTATACATTTAATTACATTAAATAAAAGATATAATCATATGCACAAATATTTGTGTGTGTGTGTGTGTGTGTGTGTGTGTGTGTATACATACTACCGTTCAAAAATTTGGGGTCAGTAAGATATTTAATGGATTTTTTAAAGATGTTTCTTCTGCTCATCAAGGCTGTATTTATTAGATTAAAAAATCCAGAAAAAACTGTAATATTGTGAAATATTATTTAAATTTAAAATAAGTGTTTTCTGTGATACAAAGCATCATTACTCCAGTCTTCAGTGTCACATGATTCTTTCAGAAATCATTCTAATATGCTGATTTATTACTAGAATTGAATGTTGGAAACAGTTATATTAAAATATATATAATATGGATGTTCTTTTTAACAGTTAACTAACCGATTTGAATTTTGACCGATTAATACAGTCAGTGAAAGGGTTTAAGAGGTCATTTTATTTATTTATTTCAGTATTTTACCTACTCATAGTCTTTATAAAATTGTGTTGACAAAATAAAAATTGCATTTTATTAGGCACATTCACACAGCAGCAGAATCCAGTTGTTGAGTTCAAATACAGGAAGTGACAACAGCTTTCTGTAACGGAATGTTCAGGACACACGCATTCTCAGAACACACAGGCTGTGTGAACGGAACGGGACTCGTCATCCACTGTTGAAGAGAGCCGCTCTGCCGCACAAACGTGCATCTACCGGGTGTTTTATGTGTGTTCTGGGTAACTTAGTGAAGGAGAAATGATCATAATATAATATTAAATGATAAATAATATTATATAATATTATATAATATAATATTACAGCTTTTACTGGCTTTTTATGGCATTAAATAAAACCATTAAATATCTTACTGACGGTATTGTATATAGTGTAGAAATAGTTTACTATATATATATATATATATATATATATATATATATAAAACAGCCTTTTTAACATTTTGTTTATGATGTGTGTGTGTCTGTGTGTATATATATATTCTGTGTGTATATATATATATATATATATATATATATATATATATACTTATGCATTATTTTCTGTACAGATTGAGCACCTCTCTAAATCACACAATCTATTCAATATTCTGTGAATAAATCAACTAATCAAATATTCGAAAATTTTGACTCATCCCTATTATATGTATAGCAGTCATGAGAAGTGTTACATTGTTTCACAGCTCTTTATCCAGTGAATGACTGATTTAGTTTAAAAGAACCAGTTGATTAAAAGTCATTTGCTCATGATTTGCGCTATACTGAAACTCTGAAAGATGTGTTTGCATGATGTCGTTTTGCAGTGACGAGCTATGATGAAATCATATCCTGTATCTAGAAAACGGTCAGCTCTGTTTACTCTTGTGGTTAATGACTAAATGTACCGAAAAACACTGGTGCAATATGGGTACAGCATTAGTCAAGTTATTCAAGTAAAAAAAAAAAGAAAATTCATTTGAAAAAATTACAGGTAGCTGATTCACTTTTTCTAATGAATAACCATTTAATTTTAAGTTATTTTAGTAGGGCACATAAAGCTTTGACAGGGTGCTTGATCACCTGAATAATGTGCTGTACCCTCACAAAGACCTTGTCTTTTCTCATTTTCACTGAGGTTCTTTTGGCCCATAATTGCTTGTATTTTCCTTTGCCTTGAGGATCTTGTTTCTGATATGTGTATCTTGAATACATGTGTGTTTATGTAAATTTTGATCTGCATGACTGTGTGTGAGAAACGTGTTTACTGCACCGTTATCTGTGACGCACTCGAGGGTATTTAAGGGGATGAGGTGGCTTAACCTTCTTTTGTTCTCGTTTAGTCCTCCATGTGGGCACAGGTGGTCTTCTCTCCAGAATATGTCCTCTCGCTGAGGCCTAATCTCATTTGGACTTCAAAGAATGTTTTTCTTTTAAATACCCTCCGTCTCTCTTTGTTTCATGTTTCACATTATTTATTTTGTGCCCAAAATAGCTGGTGCCTGACGTTAAGCTCGTTTTTTTTATTGTCGGTATATGGAAACGCTTTGAAAATACACTCTTAAAAGCAAAAGCTCTTTTTTGGCATCTACAGTTCCACGAAGAGCATTTAATGAAATAGTTTACCCAAAATGGAAATTTCATAAAAATGTATTCGCCCTCAGGACATCCAAGATGTAGATCAGTTTGTTTTTCATGGGAACAGATTTGGAGAAATTAGCATTCCATGACTTGCTGGCCAATGTGTGAATGGGTGCCGTCAGAATGATAAAAACATCACACTAATCCGCACGACTGCAGTCCATCACTTAATGTCTTGCAAAGTAAAGCAGCATGTTTGTGTGAAACAAATCCATCATAGGGAAATGTTTAGCTTCCAGTAGAAATTAAATTCATTCATAATATTTTTTTCTCCAGGGAAGCTGTGTCTGAATAAGGAGAGAAATATGCGCAGTTCAAAGTAGTAAAAATAGTCCAGAATAGATTTAAACAAATATGTCAGTGGATTTTGACAACAGGAACACGAATGCTGAAACCCTATGTGAGTGCAGGCCAGAGGGGGACAATCGTACTCGTACAACCATGCCTAGTGTGAGTACACACTTAGAAAAAGACTTTCACTGAAAGTTTCTATGGCCAGCTTTTGGAGACTTTATTTTCAGGAGTGTAAACTTGTTGTTAAAGGTTTAGTTCTCCCCAAAATGCAAATTCTGCCAAAAAATCAGAAAATCAGAGAGCCATCTGGCCCTCAATAGACTGGATCCCAGATCCAGAAACATAGTAAAAACATCTGTAAAACAGTCCATGTGACATCAGTGGATCAACTTTTTGCAACGCTACAAGAATACTTTTTTTTGCGCAAAAAAACAACAATAACATAATATACTCAACCATTCTTTTCCCCAGAGTTTTAGAGATTGTCACAACGCATACGCATTCTTTCCCTAAAGCATAAACAGTGTTTAATACGTTCATGCGTGTGCTGATCAAGGCTGATTACGTCAAATATGTTCTTAAGTGCTTTTCAAAATGGCAGAAAACATAATTCAAGGGAGAGGAATGGATGGGTAAATAATTTTTGTTTTTGGAGGGTCACATACAGTAGCATCAAAAATATCTTCATTTGTGTGATGAGCGAAGGTCTTACGGGTTTGGATGACATGGATAATTTTGGGGTAAGCTGACGCTTTAATGCCAACAAGGACAACATAACCTGCAATGATCGCCATCGCAAAGGGACTGTGATGCTAAACTCTACCTGACAAGCTCTCTTGTGTTTTCTGTGACAAAAATGTGCCACATGGTGACTTGACTGAGAAGACTTGTCAAGTGGCTTCTGCAGATGCTTCAGCGCAGAGGGAGTGAAAGCGTGGTCTCCTGTGGAGAGGAGCATTAAAGCAGTGAGACGGAGCGAGACAGAAACCCAGACGCAACGAGCTAACGGAAACTCTCTCATCCCAGGTGATCGGCCACATGGCAGTCACTAATTAAACCTGCCGTTAGAAAGAAACGTATCCCCTCTTATTACAGGGCGCCACCGACAGGATTCCAGAGTGAGTGTGGTCTGTCTGAGATCTTGGGTAAATGGAAAGACAAAGATAGCCTTTGATGGCAAATTAGGCTTAGCAGACATTAGGGAGAAGGAAAAAGTCGTGTTTAGCTCTATAAGGCTTATTGTATCATATTTGACACATATTTCTAAGGCCTGCAGCATGCCTTCTGTTCGTCTGAACGATAGTTTAGTCTTTTTTTTTTGGAAGTAAAAGGCTTTTTAGTATGAAAGCAAAACCGTATGTTCGTGTTTGCTGTGAAAGGATGTTACAAGCTATCAGAGAATGATCTTACTTTTTGTCTATATAAAGATCAGCAACTGTACCAAATTACATAATTTTCCTCAGTTTAGGTTCTGAATAAAATACATTTTTGAGCATGAGTTCAATATTGTCAACTATATCATACTATAGGTCCAATAATATACTCAGCGAACAACTTTTTCTTTATACTGTACGTATATTAAAAAAATTAAGGTTTTGTTTAAATGACCTCTTATTTTTTAGGTCTGTCTGGCTTTAAAGGTAAAACTTTTTCTAAGAGATGTCAGAACTCTGTTGCTATTAATAGCTCAGTTTCATCTAGACACTTAAACTTGTTTCACAGCATTCATAGTTACGGCTGAATCTGATCCACTGAAGAGCTCTGGCTGTATGTCTCGTCTTTCACCCCTGCACCTTTTTAAAAACGTTTGACCCATGTATACTGCAGGGATGGGCGCTTCACATTTACCTACCTTCATTGTATTTGGAAGAGTTTTTAACAGTTTTCTTGAATATATTTTAAAATGCAATTTATTCTTGTGATCAAAGCTAATTTTTTTAGCATCGTTAGTCCAGTCTTCATAATCCTTCAGACATATTTGAATATGCTGATTGCTGCTGTATAACAGGGTGGTTTGGAGCTCCAGGAAAACAAGACAGAAAAGTATGTCATGATGATTGTGGAAAATGAAAGACTGATTCGTTTATTAAGTTAAAAGCATGTATCATGTGACTTGTGATGTCAGTGAATGGTGGTTTTGTGTTTCAGTATCTGCCGATGGCCGTAACTGTACCTGCTTGACCAAACCAGCGTGTGGCGTCAATGAAGAGCACATATATAAATGAAGACGCCACCTTCCTTATTAGGCAGTTCAGTTAGTGACGGAGGGAGGGGTGGGATCTGAGCTGAAACAGGCTAGTTAACTTGATCCAAGAGAAACATTCCAGCGGTGCTTCCCAAATAATCCAGGGTCAACAGTCCCCAGAGGACACACTGATCTTTCAACATGTCCAATTCCCAAAGACATCTGGATTTACTTAGGTTTAGTGTCTCCTGTTCTCTGGTTTGTAACACACTCCCTGCAGGCTGTGTAGTGCAGTAGAACTCGTATTGTTCAGTGATGTCAGCCGGTCGTAAATCACGGTTTCACCATCAACAGGACAAACATGGATAAGTGAGCTTTTGTTCACAAGTCTCTGTTTCACAAACGCCACTCCTCAGTCTTTTATCGGTCAGGAAGCTGTTGTATTTACATAACCACTCACCCACTGACATCTGATCCACTTCTTCTGCGCTAACTTACTAGTTACAAGCTTTTAACCCTTGTATGGTGTTCATATTTTTGAATGGCAGGGGCAGAAGCACACAACTCACACTTACACTCACACTCTCTCAGACTCTCTCTCACACATACTCACACAAACTCACACAAACACACACAAACACACATTAATAGCAGGCCCAGACACTATGGGGCAAAGTAAAGTTACACAGGACCTAAAATTTCCACTCTTTTATTAGCCCCGGGTCCAGGTTTAGGCCATTCTAGATTCTGGGGTTTAGGCCACTTGACCACTGCTGCCACTTTTTTATCACCCATGGCAACTCCCTCGGCGCTGATGACATACCCCAGGAATGCTACTTTGGTCTAATGGAACTCACATTTAGTAAGTTTGGCAAATAATCTGTGGCTTATGAGTCTCTTGAGGACGTTGCGGACATGCTGGACATGGGTTTCTAGGTCGACAGAGTAGATCAGGATGTTGTCTATATATACGATGACAAAGTTGTTGAGTAGGTCCCTGAAGATGTCATTAACGAGAGCCTGGAACAAAGAGGGACTATTGGACAGTCCGAAGGGCATGACCAGGTACTCTTAGTGCCCATCAGTGGTGGAGAAAGCAGTCTTCCATTCATCTCCTTCCCGAATCCTTATCAAGTTATAGGCACTGCGCAGTACTAGTCTGGTGAAGAACCGGGCTGAACGGAGTTGTTCAAGGGCTGCAGGAACCAGAGGCAGTCATTTAATTCAAAGCCCGGTAATCTATACAGGGTCTCAGACCGCCGTCCTTTTTTTTTTTTACAAAGAAAAACCCTAATGAGGCTGGAGATGTGGAAGGTTGTATGAAGCCCTTGGTCAGTTCTTCTTGGATGTAGAGATTCATACTTTCTGTTTCAGGTTGAGATAATGGAAATACCTGACCTTTAGGTGGCACAGTCCCAGGTAGCAGGTCGATGGTAACTGTATGGCCTCCTCTTTACTGAAGGGCCTCTGGAGATCGTGATACTGCCTGGGTAGGTTCTTAAAAGACAGGGTAGTCAAACAAGCAATGGTTGGTGCACGGGCAAACAGGTTTGAAATAGAAAAGGCAATAATCGTAATCAGTGGCGGTTCTACACTAAATTGCTCCCCGGGCGAGACTCCCTCCTGGCGCCCCACTCCCAAATTTACACTGGCTATTTACAATATACTGTAAATATATTGGCTATACCCAACATTTGCATAAACAATGTAAATAACTGTACTTGCAACAGTTTTGTTGCAGAGCATAATTTTGAGGTTAAACTTGATTAGATCTCATGTTGTATACACTGCTAAAAAACAATAGAACCCAGCCCAAAAATAACAGAAGATAAATGATAATAGAAAATTTAATGGATTTAATTGCTATTAGGGAATTGCATTGGTTTTAATGGTACATTAAGTATAAAAATGTCTGCAGGTATATGATGGATTCTTTTGGTGGGTGGGATGGTAAATCCTATTGGAAAAGTGCCCAAAATACAGGACAATAAGGAATTTTGTAATAGTTTAACTGGAAAAAGTTAATGGTTCATAATGGTATTTAGAGACCATTAACATTTCTGTACATTAGGTTTTTATTGTGTGTCTTTTAGCAAGGTAGGTAAGCATAGCAAGCATCATAAGCAAGAAAGCTAACAAACCTAAGAGTTAACGTTATTCCACAAATTAACATAATGACATGAATAACTTAATCATACAGAAAGAACATTTGTAACAGGCTTTATTAAGACTTATTTTTTCATTTTAATTTGTTTTGTATTGCCTTTTCTAAATTTGGAGGGTTTAATAGAAATGGCACGGTGAGCGAACGCTTCATGACGGCTGAGTGGCAAACAAAACGACTATTTATTTTTATTTAGCACCCCCCGAAAAGGCATAAGGTTTGTGTTTTTGTATGCTATTATTAAAACAAATATTTTGTGGAAATCGCTGAATATGTTGTAAGGTTTATGTACAACTTATGTCACTTCATTCAGCTCTTACGGTGATTTCTGGAAAAGAAAAGGAACGATAATAATAGTCAAAAAACACCAGTAAAGCTTCGGCCAGCATTTCGGACGGGATCCGCCACAACATTGTTTACATACCTTTATCTTTTGCCCGTTTCTCCTCATCTTCTTTTCTTTTTTTCCTAAGCGCCTGACAGCTTTGGCCTTTTTCTCTTCATCGCCGTGTATACTGTGTAAACGACAATCAACAGATTACCCATCCCCCAACGCTGTCACTCACGACCAGCGAGCGCTGCTTTTAAAGGGCAGTAAGTGCCGATCAGCTGGCGGTGCAATCAGGCCAGGTGCGTGGGTGAAAAACAGTCCGGAAGGAAACACTAATACTCTGGAGAAGGTTCCCGCTGCAATGATCAAGAGAGCTCCACAGAGGCGCTACTGGTGACACATACTTACAACATACAAATTCTTTTTTTAAGAAAATATGAGAAATCCCTGACCTTCCATGGAATGAATCTAATGAAATCAGAAGTTGTAACTTTGAATATTATTTAATTGAGCTGAGCTGTATGTGTCACAGATGAGTCAAATGACCATAAAGAGTCAAACTGAAATGTGTTTGTTAAAGCAAAGTAAACTAAAAAGCAAGCTCTAATTAGGAACATATAGAATAACCATGACAACTGATGAATTATGTGCAAACAGTAGGCAGACACATCATTTAAAATAATATATATTTAGCCTTACACTTTCATTATTGGCATTACTCAAACCTCTACTGAGTCTACAGTTTGATGATTGACATGCATAGGATTATTTGAGGAGCCTAAAAAGCAACAGTACACAGCTGGCAACCTATACTGAAGCTGTTAACCATTTACACTAAACAAAGTTTGTCCTATATTTCATGGTGTGTACATATTTCTTCTTCATTAAACATAAACCATTGAAATAATTAATTTACCAAAATCAGCTGCTCTGCATTAGTATCCTCACCAACTCTCATTTCATTAACTCTTGCAAAAGGCTTTCAGTTCTACTTCAGTTAGCTTCATGTTATTCATACTCCACTGATAGGTCAATGTCATTTTGCTTGTTAAATGAGACAGCTTACCTTTTCGTTCACTTATTAGGCTTGTTTACCTTCTGTGCTGTAGCCTTATTAATAAATTGAAAACTGGGCTTTGGCGACCTCTTGTGGCACATTCCCATCAAAGGAATAATCTGTCATTTGACCTCTTTTGAAAGCCAGTGTGCACCTGGGTTTGTGTGTTATTTGAGAATTGATTGGAAATGGCAGGATGACATATTCTGTTTTGGATGGATATATATATATATAGTGTATACAGTATGTGTCTCTTTTAATTCCTTGTAATCCCATTTAAGTTCCTGCCCTAAACCTGCCTCTACCAGAAAAGTATGCGTAAAATCAGTGAGAAATAACAGCTGATTAATAAGGGTTCAACAACTGATCATAAGTCTAAAACAGATATTTCCAGAAACATTTTCCCTCAATTCTGATTGGTTGATTGGAATGTTGTTCAAGGATCAACAAAGATGTTGATCCAGGAACATCTTGTACTTGGTGAAATCACACTCACCGCTCTTTGCAGTAGGCTATGGGTGGCCAGAATGCAATGGCTCATTGGAGAAAACATATATATAAAATATATCTATGTTTGTAGGTACATGCCTATAATTGGTATTAAAGATAAAAAATATAACCCTAAGGTAGCCCCAGGATTATACAATAAAATTTGAACAAAAAAATGTGCACAAAATAATGGAAACAAGCCAAAACACATATATGAAAGTTGTAGGGTCTCTTATTCTGTAATTACACATCAGACTGTCCTGAAAACTTGCAGCTTACATCGTGGGAAGGTGGCCTGTCAATCTGAGGTGGAATTGTTTGTGCAATGTAGAAATTTTTATTGTATAGCTTTATAAAAGTAGACACAAAACAACATATATATGAAAGTTGTAGGGTCTCTTATTCTGTAATTACACATCAGACTGTCCTGAAACCTTGCAGCTGACACAGTGGGAAGGTGTCCTGTAAATCTGAGGTGGATTTGCTTTGTGCAATGCAGAACTTTTATTTTTATAGCTTTATAAAAGTAGACACAAAACAACACAAATATGAAAGTTGTGGGGGCTCTTATTTTGTAATTACACATCAAACTGTCTTGAAACCTTGCAGCTGACACCGTGCGAAGGTGTCCTGTCAATCTGAGGTGGAATTGTTTTGTGCAATCCAGAACTTTTTATTGTATAGCTTCCCCGTGAGAAGGTGACCTCTCTATATGAAGTGGAAGCAGGAACCGTATATTATTTGCTCTTATTTGTGATTTGGGTATTGGAGGGCTTTTATTTACGTATTCAACAGTTTCGGACTGTGTGTGGAGGAAAAATCGCTTTCGCCCCATGAGCGTTTGTATTCGCTGACGGTTTTACCGTAATACGCAGTTTATTGCGCGACTGAGAAAATAACGTGGCGGCTAGATTGACTGTGCTTTTAGACTTGGAGGCTGGCCTGACCGCAGTGAAGTGAAGCCACTGCGCCGCAATATTGCTATTCCCTAGTATTCGCAAACATTCTATTGAATGAATAGGAAATAATACGATTAACATAATAATGCGAAAACATCACCTAAGTCAACGTTTTCATATCTGATTCCTCAGATATTCCATCCAATAGGATGTCACTGGTCTTAATTAATAAGTGGCAGTAATGCATTTATTTAGTTTGTTCTCCACCCTTTAAATGAAGAAAAAAGAAGAAGCAGCTCCACCATAGGTACTGAATGTCCTTCAATTAAGCCGCGCCATACCCCACAGACAAGTGATTGATGTTTTTAGTGAGGCTGCACAATAAATCCTTTATCGTTATGCGAATATCATCAGTAATGTAAAGCCCGATCTGTGATTAGCATTAAGTTTCCATCACGTAATTACCCATTCTCTCCTGCTGACTGGATCTTTTGGAAATTTACAAATGAGTTGTACACAAATCAAAATAAAGTTTTTATTTACACAACTTCAAGCACGTTTTTACATTGTTTTAACATCACTTAATTACAACAGTTAAAATAAACTTTAAAGAGCTTATATTTAGAAATTAACAATAAAAA
>JAUCNO010000978.1:1595186-1619727 GCA_032353835.1 Enteromius viviparus
TATTTATATATACCTAATAAATATACACAGTACATACAAAAATATTATATAAAGAAAAACTTTTATTTTGATGTGATTAATCATGATTAATCCGTTGACAGCACTACTAATTATACTATTACCATTACTAGTACTACCACTAGTTTTAATTAATGTTAGTATTAACATGTTGAATTTAGTTTTATTTATTTTTTATTTTAATTTTGTAAATTTTTTTAATAAAGTGTTTTTATTGCTTAATTTATTTCACTTATTAAATGTTTTTTGTTTTTAATGTATTTGTTACTTTATTTGCCTTTTTTAAATCTAAATTTACAGGGTTCTTGCTTTGAAGCTGGAAAACAGAAACAAATGAAGTATTGTCTAATGCACTGGCAAACATTATACAGGTTTTAGCCTAATATTGCTGAGTGTCTTTTTTTTCAAAGAGCTCTCTTTAAGACGAGCCAGTACAGTCTGTGTTTTCCGCTGAACTTACGGCTTTGATAAGCTGCCTGCTGCCTCTCCATTTAGCTCTTCTGAAAGGTCTGGCAGTCTCAGCATACTGAGCAGAGCGCTGATAAACCATAGTTTAACGCTGTCAGCATCAGAAACACACACAGATGTGGGGTTCGTCTGGAGTTCACACATGTGATCTGGACGCTCTGATCTTCACATTCCCACTCTACTTAAAGCCGCACTGAAATGTCTTTAAATGAGCAGGTTGTCGGTTGTGAAATGGCAGCAGGTTGTTGCACTTGTCGAAGCCGTGGCCTTGTGCTATGTTTAGCGCTCTTGCATACTGCAGCAGTTGGGCGGGAGCGCGTGATACGCTACACGCGCCTGCCGGTGACCTTTTTCTCCGGGACATGTAGCGCCGAGGGAAGCCGTCATGCATACATGCACACACATGGACGTACAGACACACGGCATCATGCTAAACCGCAGAAGCGTCAGTGACACACATGTGTTGAAACTGAGTCGGGCCACACGTGAAATCGGACGCTTCTTCAGCCAGCCGGATGACAGGCGGAGAGGGTACGTGCTGTTTAGGGCTGTTTTGGGGGTCTCGTTCTTTACTCCGATATCCAGATGTGACCACCTCCTCCCCAACATACTAGCATACTGCTCACTCGACCGCATACTTACTGCCTCTGCCGCAGCAAATAACTGCCCCACGCGCTGCTGACCTGCTGTTGCTCTCGCTCACTAACTGCATTTCCAGGTGCAAATGAGCCTGAATGATGTGAAGGCTGACAGGTCAGGTCATCCCGTTAAAGAGGCATTCACACCGACACGGGTTTACTACTCAAGTGCCTACTAAAAATAATATAATAATAATAATATTATAAAATATAAAAAAAAAATGATTACAGTTTTTGTAGTTTTGTACTCAACATTAAAATTGTGCTTTGTAGTGTAGTTGCTATAAAAACTTGTTCAGTTTTGTTTATTTTTTTATATTTACCTTATCTTTATTTATATTTATTTGTTGGTCCGATATAGTTTGTAACTGAAGTCTCACATGTATGCCATTAATGTTTAGTGTTATTTTAATCACTGAGATGCTATTATAATTTAAATTCATATTTTGAATTAGTTTTATTTTCTGTTTTCATCTTAAAAAAAGTTTTTGTTATTATTGCTATTATTTATTGCTTTTGATGTCTATATCATTTTTCTGAATGCATGCTTTATTTTTCACGTGATAAAGGCCTATAGGCCTATGTTATCACATCACATGCAAATCATGTTGTATTCAACATTAAGTCTCATAATGACAGTAAAACATAGTTTGTATGGTCTAATATCTCGTGATTACAAAAAAAAGTATAGTTCCAACAATTTGAGAAAAAAAACCTTGACAAAAATTGTTATTATTATTATAAAAAATGTCTTGTATGGACTTTAACGGATAGGAAAATGGATGGACACAGGGAAGGGACTGTATTGAAAGCATATGCATGTCATAACAGTTTTGAGGAATTTACCAGGATGCTTAATAAAATTTTTTGCATCATATTTCACATTTCCTCATCAAATCAGACTGCTGCCTACCAAGTAAACAATCAGCATTTTTGGACGTTTCACGTATTCATGACATCAGAAATATGTCTACTGTAGACAAGCATCTTACTACTGTAGCTAAAGTGAACATCTGGTGATTGATAGAAAGGCTGATGTTTGGTCGTTGGTATGATGTTTAAATCTAGTGCAGATTATTTCATCTTCACTTCTTTGTGGATCTTTATAATCCTAAATAGTACTGTATTCTGTTTTTCAGTGGAACTGACACTTTTGAAGTGACTTTTGGTGTGAAATCTAAAACAATTAGACATGAGCAGCATGTGTGATGCTAAACGAGTGTGTTGATGTAAAGTCTGACAGTGAGATCTGAGTGAATGGAGGTCGTCCACACACTGGTAGTGAACATTCACTAGCATTGAAAGCATTAATGCAAGCGTGTCCCTGCCTTGTTATCTCTTGTCACACAGACAAACCATATCTCCCTCCTCCTGAAGCACCAAACGCAAGATTATCATGCAATCTGACTTTTTTGTTTTTTGGAGAATCTGCAGTTTTATTAATGATATGGTTTGTTTGTTATGACAAATGCATGCAACATTATAAACATGTGTATCACACGATAAGATAGTCATCCTTTTCTTTGGCTGTGTACCTGAGGTGTGTGTCACATTGCTGATTTTCTCTTGCAGTCATGGAGACGACCTCATCGTTACGCCGTTTGCACAGGTCAGTGACACAGGAAGCAGTACAGGGTGACTTCTGGGATAAATCTCATCCAGGCTCTTCTTCACTGTTGAAACTCTTGCTTCCGTAATATATTCAGTGACAAACTTGGTGATTGATGACATCAGCAGGAAATCAAACTCATTTATTTTTGATAAATGACTACAAAGTTAACTTTTTTGTTTGTTTTAGGAATAACATAAACATAAATTATACACAAAAAGACATGTATGCCATGTTTTTGTCCTATTTAGTAATACAAACAATTATTTTTTGACATAATATTATTATTTTTTGACATAATATTTCACCTACAAATGTAATTTTAGCCTCAGAATTAAAATGAAGTTTCACAATGACTTGAATATTCTGTTTTGTGTTAAATGTGATAAGACTAAACTACAGAGACTCAACGTAGCGTTGTTTTACTTTGCTCCTGAAGGTGCTGGCGAGTTTACGGACGGTACGGAATAACTTTGCAGCGTTAACCAACCTCCAGCAAGATCGGACGTCCAACAAGTGAGTGCAGTTACGTCAAAACCTCAGTTTACAATCATCACGAGCGGTTTTTCATACTGCACAAATCAAATGTTTTTTGCTGTCTTTAATGCTTTCTGCATTTGTTATACTGAATCTTTACAGGCGATCCCCCATGTGTAATCAGCCTTCTCTCTCAAAGGCCTCCTTCACAGGTGAGATGGTTTATCTTTGCTTTTTATACGTTTCAGAAATGCAATAGTAATTAACTTGATTTCAAAACATTGAGCTATGTATTGCATTCTTTTGTAGTGTTTTCTCTCTCTATACATGTTATTTCCCCATATATTCAATGTAAAATGTTAATATTTAGAATTTTTTATTGCATATTTTGGTATCTAAATACAGTTTGAGGGGAGACACACGTGCAAGATGAGAACATCTGAGAAGCAAAAGTCTTATTTAGCTTGCTGTTTGATCTAGATGTTATGGAGATCTCATTAGTGTTCTTGGCTGGTGGTTGTGTTGGGTTTGGTTCTCTTGATCAGGCCTGTCATAGCAGCTGTGAGCCTCTAGGGAGCGACAGAACACCTTTCATTCATGCAAGCTCTTTTATTCAGCACTTTTGCAAAAATAGCATTGAACTTAATACACTTCTCTGCATTATTATTATTATTATTTCAGCAATATAAAAGTAATGAACTTTGTATTTATTAATTTTGTCCTTCTTTGCATGCAATTACCTATTCAATTGACGCGTGATAATAATATTATATATAATAATATTGATAACATTTCTGGCTTCTGATAGAGTGAGATCTGATGCATGAGATTAATGGAGTGTTTTTCTCAAGAGAAGCAGATCAGCACCACATTAAATACCAATGATGTTGACATTGGATGCTTCTGAAGCATGTATAGGTCTAGTCTTTGAGTGTCTGAATGCTTGTGCACATTGTATACAAATGTATGAGAAACTTGCTTCCAAAAGAAGTAAGCATAACCCGCTTTGACATCGGTGAATCTTTCACCCCGTTCGAGTTGTGCAAAGCTGTAATTAATAGATGTGGCGCAGCTGGCAGCCCACCAATCTGACATGATACTCGCAAGCGCACGCCATCTCGCTTTCATGCTCGGCCAGAGACATGCTTCCAGTTCGGGGAAAGCATGTGTTGGGACTCGCAAGATGAGTCCATCAATCAAGATGCTCCCCATCACTTGTCCTTCACGCAAATGTCTGATATAGAAAGCCGCACAACTCACGTCAACGCTTCCCTAGTTTAGTGCACTTGTTAACTGTGCATTCAGGCCATATAAAAAAAATAGAGCCCTAAAATCAAAGTTGCACTTTCTTCAGTGGCACCTGCTGATTCGGTCCATTATCTGCTCCTTCTATATATAGCAGCTGCTTAGAGGTCCCACCTCTTGCTTTCTAATGATACGACAGCGGTTGCCTGGCAACCTAATGGCGGATGGCATAAGCATCTCAAAAAGATGGAGTCTCACGAGAAAAATCACACGGGTGCCTCTCCAAACGTGGTTTCTAGGTCTGCATCAGCCTGAGGCTTCAGTTTCCCATGGCTGCTTTCTCGCTATTACTAAAGAGGTCTTGTGTATTTCAAGACTGCTGACCCACTCAGGGGTTTTCTCAGAAACTGTTTGGCATGTTGCAGGGGCCAGGTGCTGGCTCTGAGTGATTTATCTGACGTCTATTACACGACTCTGACCTGCTTGTGTGATGTTTGATGAACTATATATGGGTCAGTCATTTACTAGAGAAAAGCCACCACTGAGATGTTGGTTTTTTTTATGATCATATTTGAAGGCATTTTATTTATGCCTTCAATTTAAAATGTAATTAAACAAATATTCAATTAAGTTAAATGTTCCATTGAGATAAATACATTTGATACATTTTAAAAATATATATTTAAAATGTCATTTTTTGGATTATTTGGAAGAACAGAAATAGATTTAAACAAAAACATATTTTAAAAAGTCTTTTCTGTCATCAATTTAACGCATCTTTGCTGAATAAAGTATAGATTTATACATAGACACCTTAAGCAGGATTCTTATCAAATTTGATTCTTTTAAAATATATAAGTCACAAAAATGGCCTGCACCAAAATCTTTTTGCTTTATTTTAAACCTGTCATCCAGTCAGAGAGTGTTAGCTCAGTCTCTCGTGGAATCCTCTCCAGAGTTTGACTGCAGCCCAGTCCTGCTCTCAGTCACAGCAGCTTCTGAGGGGCCGGCCTCTGGTGTCGCACTGAACACAAGAAGAATGCCATTGACGTCAGAGGAGATGTTGTCAGCAAGGACAGTGGACCCCTGCTCTTGAATTCTCCTCAGAGTGATTGGACAGCCGTTTGAGGAGAGGGCTAAAGAAACAGGGGGTTGGGGCAGAGAGAATGCCACACATGATGTGATCCTTTTCCCTTCTTAAACCTTTCATCCGTGCATTTTCTCTTTCTTTGTAGGGCTAGTTTTTCTCCCCTGACCCTTGAATCATGATAGACAAAGCTGCTGCTGACCTAAGTGTGTATTGCAGTCAGAGGTTGAGCAAACGCATGCGTAGCGCTGACACACTCAGAGCTGCATGTCAAGTTATCTCAGTATAGTCCTCTAAAGGTTACCACATAACAAAAGCGCCAGATCCTGTGACCTCTGAAGTGAGTGTTGTGATTGTGTCACGCTTGTTTTGATGAAGGCTTGTCTTGTAACTTTAGCTCCCCTCCGTGTAACTCAACACACACGAGTAGAATTGCAACAGTTATTGTTATTGTCTGTGCGGTATGAAGGTAAGGTTTTAAATGCACTAGTCACAACTGCACAGCCCTGACATAATCCAGGATTATGGGAGAAAAAATGAAATCTGGCCCTGAACGGATTAATTTTCAGTGGTGTTCTGTGTAGATTGACGGTTACGTAATCTTCCAGCATCGCAGTGAATGAATCTGTACTGGAATGGCAAACAGCTGAAGTAAACAGCCTCCCAGGAGCATTCTGGGACATGAAAGAGCAGCAGCTATCTCAAGCGATCTGTCTGTCACGAGTAAAGCCAGCTCTCCCATCTTCCCCCGGTCTGATGCTAATCGGACTCTGTGGATGTGGCCGTTTGCTGCTGATGAGACGTGTTGCACGTTTACTCAGTTTGTTTAGGGCTGCTTTTGCTTCAGATATATACTTGTATGCTTATATATATATATATATAATATTAGAGAGATAGAGCGATAGATTTAATTTACATCATATTTAAACATTTTTATCAATAATTTAAATAAACTAACTTAATTCTAAATATATATGTAAATTATAAAGTTTCTGTTTACAAAATATATTTGCGTGTACTGTGTATATTATGTGTTTATAAATGCACACACATGCAGGTATATATTTAAGAAAAATGTTATGTTTATATATTAAATATATGAATATAAATGTATACATGTAAATACAGGAAAAAAAATCATTGTATGTGTGTCTGTGTATACACATAAATATACACAGTACACACACATGTTCTGTAAACAATAACTTTCATTTCAGATGTGATTAATCACGATTAATCGTTTCAAATAAATGCAATTTGCCACATAAGTTTGCATTATT
Organism: Enteromius viviparus; assembly: GCA_032353835.1. Lineage (NCBI taxonomy): Eukaryota > Metazoa > Chordata > Actinopteri > Cypriniformes > Cyprinidae > Enteromius > Enteromius viviparus. Next base: position 1,602,009 of record JAUCNO010000978.1, read on the forward strand.
ATATTTTTTTGTACAATAAGCTAACACATGTTGTGGTTAATTTGATCTTCCTGTCAGATGTTGTGAAACTCGAGTCCCCAGTCGTGTCCTGTATAAGACAGAACTGCAGCATGCATTTTTAATACACATTTGTAACAGAGACCTGGCCCCTTTTTGCTGACAGCAGTGAGTATGCAGGGATGCTGGGCTGCTCCTGCTCCAGCGCTCCGGTCCAGATCTTGCGTCTATCGCTGCGTCGTGCTCTACAGCTCTGTAGGTTTGTGGTTTCACAGGAAGCCGCTCGTGTTTGTGTAAAGCAATGCCTCCTATGTCACGTCTGTGTAGCTGAGGTGCCCTGCTGCTCTCTCACTGTGTCGCTTGTGAAGCTCTTTTTTTTACGACTCTGGATATCAGTGCTGCCTGAGCTCTCCAGGAACGCTGGGCATAGCCAGACGCTTCATACAGGATTCTCTGTCTGGAGAGGGGGGGGGTGTTTTAAAGCCGGTAGGAGGTGCTGAGGACACCCTTTGCATTTTCTCTCTTTTGTTGTGAGACAGAGCGTCAGCTATAAGACATCATCTGAAGTTCATGGACCTGTGGAGAAGACTGCTTCTAAACCAGGACATGGGATTGTTTAGGCAACCTGCTGGGATTCAGTAGAAGCGGATTAAAAAGCAGATCTCTGTGCTCGTATGTGTGTGTCTGTTTTGTTTTTCTAGGAGCATGGGGCTCCGGTGCGCTCTACACCAGGAGCCCAGCACGGGCAGACCGACAGCGGTGTGACTGTTTTATTGCGTCGACTGGCTCTGGAGTTTTTAGAGGGCGAGAAGGAGCTCGTACTTGATCCTTTACCCCTCATCTGTTCAGCACAGCATGAAGAGTCACCCATGTGTCCACCCCGGGCATCCCAGCATGGCTGTGTACGACGTGGACGATGTCCGGGAAGCCTCGGCTAGCCCGGTCAAGCGCCTCAAAACTGACCATCCCCTTCCCTGTCTCCCTCCAGAGGAGGCCTACCAGAAACTGGCCACCGAGACCCTGGAGGAGCTGGACTGGTGCCTGGACCAGCTGGAGACCCTGCAGACCAGACACTCCGTCAGCGAGATGGCCTCCAACAAGGTGAGTCACCGTTCAACTTCCCACCTAACACATGGTATTTTCCACTCAGGAACTAAGAACGAAGGGCATCCCCTTGACTTAATGTCATTACCGCCACTGCCCAAGGGAGCTCAGGTAATTGGTGCGATTTGGCAGGGCTGTCGGCTCTCAGGCGGGAGATGTTATCTTGTAGCGTTAGAGCCAAGATGGCTGCCCCAGGGGGGGTGTAGTTTCAGGGATATACACACACACGAGTCATGTATGTGCAGGATTGTGAGTCAGGGTTGTCCATCACGCATCCGTCCGACGGCTCGATGTGCTATCAAAACACCAAATGCTTGTTGCCCCACTGCGTGAGTAGAAATGGACGATGCTTCTAGCCCATGCTGAAAGACCTTTAGTCAGACTGAAGCATCATTGTCATTGGAACCGTGGGTCTGTTTTTGTGGGAGGGAGGTCAGATTGCTGGGGATCATGTTTAGCATTGCTGATGACTGCACAGGCATCTTTTAATGTGGCACGCTGCTGTGCCCAGGACTGCAGTCTCCAGCAAAGCTTCTCTATTTGTGGAGGGGGGTTTGGGAAATATGGGATAGAGGTCTTGTTTTGGTTTATGCATTTGGTGCGGGTCTAAGAGAAGGGGAGGTGCCGCTTTAACTGAAGGTCATGAATCATATTTCACATTTCAACTGGCTGATACGTTTGTTGTCATGTAAGCCTCGAGTGTCTTTATTTGGATTTTGCTAGTTTGAGTAGTTGTTCCATAAACTGGATTTTAAAATGTTTTAAAATAAAAACGTATGCATGTGTTATGATGGCAGGGAGTTGTGGTTGGCGGTCCAGGTGCTGCTGTGTGATAGCAAGATCTAGGTGGTTTCTGGGGATTTCAAGCTAGTTGCATTGTGGTTACCTGGTTTTGGGTTACTAGGTGAGTTTTCCACCCAACTTTATCACCCACCACATGCAGATTCTGTCCACTTGAGCCCATTCATGTCTGTAGCACAGAACAAGTTTTAATGCTAAGGCTTAGCAATGTGAATAAACCTCTAACCCCAAGCACTGTATTATAGTATGTGATGTATCAAGAGTCAAAGATGCTTTAATTATGGACATTATTAATGATCCTTATCAAATTGCATTCATACAAGTATGCATGTATAAACTTAGTTATGTATTTGTTTTTGTACCAAACTCCTTCAAACTATGAAATGTAAACATGTTTGTTGCAACATCCCATATTAGACAGTGTTTACGTATAAATATCTTTAAGTCTATAATTTTTTCCTGCTAGCTATTTTAATATCTCACAATCTGCGGGCATTATGCAAACTGTGTACAGTGATGCTGATTACATAACCTGGCCATATCATTGCTGAATAGACAGGAAACCGTCTTTGTAGAACTGGTTTTAGGTGAGACACTGACTGCCTTTCAATTATAGTTGCTGTGAGTCTTCTTTCCTTCTTTCTTCTGTAGATAAAGCTTAGTTCCCTCCTTCCTGCATCTGTGGGAAAGTTTTACCTTCGGCGGGTAAAAAAAATGGTGCATCTGACCGATGAGTAAAAAACGTAAAAAGGGCACTCTCTCCTTATTCATACTTGCAGAAGTTGAATATTTTATAGACTCACTGCTGATATAGAGTGAGATGCTGCATGTCTGAACTAGCCTAGGTGTGACATCACGGCGCGAGGGTTTTAATGTTCGATAAGATGCTATAATGTTTGCTAGCGGACCTCATTAACCTTTTAGCTGGGTGTCTTTGTGCCTAATGTGGTGCGTGTGCACCGTCTGTGCTCTGTCTCAGCCCACTGCAGGGCTCGATTTGTCTGCGTCGCCATGGCGACTGCAAGCATGTGGGATCCTGCATAAGCCTGTTTGTCTGCGCAGTGCCAGGGAGGGCATGTTGTTGCTGTGTGTGTGTGTACTGTAGGTATTCTGTTCATCAGTATGCAGCGTGGCAGGCCTATGCCGGTGATTCAGGAGCATGCTCAGTACATTCAAAAACAAACCATAAAACAGGCAGGAGAGACTAGGGGCTGGCTTCTGATTGGTCCGGCTAGAGCAAACGTGAAACACCTCACAGATGTGAGAGATGCAAATTTGTGTGTTATCTGATCTCTGGCTGCTTTATTACATAACATATATTGTGCCTTGAAACACTGAACGATTCTAGAATGTACCATTTCACAAATTCTTTTACTGCTATCAGTATTTATTTATAGACAGATAAAGATTCAGACTCGTCCCCAATGACTATGAGAACAATAAATCCAACATTAGCAACTAAATAATCCTATAATCCGTCGACTAAGGGCTCAAATTTAAAGGATTTAAACAAACCCCTAACTTTAAGAATTAAACTACTGCATGAAACTCATTCCGTTTGTGCTTGAACATTCAAAATAAGGGTCAGACTTAATCCATATCAAAGCTCAGAATATTAATATTTAATTATAGATGTATTTTTATGTTATATGAATATTTAATGAATATAAATATAAATAAATGTACATATAAATGTGTAACATATATGTAACAAATAATCAAATCTGACAATATGTAATATATTTATAATATATAAATAATAAAGTAAATAATCATAATAATAAATAAAATAATTATATGTACTGTATGTATGAATATAAATATAAATATATAAAATAAATGTAATTTCTATAAATGTATAATTATAAATATATTGTTTAAATATATATACATATTTATACTTATACAAAAATATATGTAGAATATTTATATCGAAATATATTGTTTAAATGTAGATAAATAAAAAAATATTATAAAAATATATTGATAGTATGTAAAATAAAATATATAATTTTTATAAAAACAAAAAGTGAAAAATATAAAGATAAAACAAATTGACTTGTTTAGATCTTTATCTCTAGCATGTTACAAATATTTGTGTGTGTGTGTGTGTGTGTATATATATAAATATATATATATATATTTCGCGGTTTATCCTTCTGTTTAGTACCTAGATAAAGACTTTACAGCAAATCTTGATTGACCAAAGTATCCAACTTCCCCTCCATGAAAGTTCCTGAAACACCCCACCACACCCCACGACTCGAGGCCTGCCAGAGCCGAAGGGAAAAAAGACTGAAGGAAAATGAGACATATGGGTTATAGAGGGGGGTTTGGCGTATGGGATGAGGGGGTATCTGTGGCCAGTGGCTTTCTTGAATGATTTGGATCCTGCACGTGCTCTGTGGTGAAGCCTTGGCGTCCCATTGGTCCTCTCTGAAGCAGCAGCCACAAAGCACGAAACTCTGAACAATATTCAAAGACTCCGCCGACAGCTTTAATCAAAGCCACACGAGGCCCAGCTATAGGCCTCAGATCCCGCCAGAATTCACCAGACTACTTCACAGAAAACCACAGAGCTCTGTTTCCCTCACCAAAGAGAACAAACGGCCTTCATTTGAGCCATACAGACACATAATGTGCCATAATTTTGTGTCAACAATTTCAGATTCCTGCATCAGATTTAGCCCTTTTGTACATTTAAGCCGTGGACTCATCAAGGTCCAGGATGCATTGAGTATCTGTCAGATAGTGTTTGGAATTATGTGTTATTGTGAGTGTGCATGTTCCCAATAAAACTTGACGTGGCGATAATTAGATCTCCAGAAATAGCATTGCCTTTCTAATGACCGGCATGAAAGTGGTCCCGGCAGATTTTGGGGTGTGGTTGGAGGTTTTCCCCCTTGTTTCCATCAGCATGACACTGGCCTCAACCTGCAGCAGACACGACCACACTGCCTCTAGTTAGCGCTAGTCTATAATTAATCATAATCCACTGTACTGTAGGATCCTGTTTCATGTTCGCTTATTACTGCTCCATCATGTCACTCAGTCTTCAGTAAGACTAGTGCTGGGTGTATATTTATTTAAAAAAAATACTGGAAACGCAACACAAAAATATTTTCTATATAAAGTGACATACTTATTTATTTTTTATAGACTTTCTTTATTATTTTGATAAATAAATAAATATCCAAATATTTTTGCCAAAATATTAATTGTTTATTTACTTGTTCTCATTTTTATGTAGCCAAAATATTAAATGATTCATAAATGAATGACAAGTCTGACAAAAACAGCTTCAAATTATGAAGTGGCTTCTCAAGGTGAATCATCATGGTAAATTACAACAATAATCTACTAAAAATACAGACAAACAATAAATCAACTTACACAACATAAACATACACAAAACTAAAACCAAACCAAAATCTTATATATCAATAACTTTGATATTTTACATTTTTGTCAGACTTTTTTTATTAAAACCTTATATTGTTCAGTTTTTATCTGCAGCATCAGACATGCATTTATGCAACAACATGTCAAAAATGTGATTATATTATCAGATGAGTGCAGGCAGAATGATTACAAACGCTGTGTTTTGTTCTTATTTTGGAGTGTTGCTAAGTGGGTTATAACATGTCAGTAAATGTTTTTGATTATACAATACATATAATCTGACATACACAGCGATTCTCTCCAGCTTTATTTCCCTGTTTATAAAGAACCACAGAATGTGTTGCTTTGCATAAAGAAATGCTTTGACGTAAAACATCACCGCGGAGGCTTCATATATCTCCTGATAATGAAGTATCGATGCCGTATGGTGAAGGCTTTGGGATAATATTCAAATCAGGCACAAACAAATCCGGCCAATGGCTATTGCTTTCATAAAAGAGCCACTGATCTATCATTTGTTTTTCAAATGAGAACATCTCCCCTGGCCACATAAAAGCCCCGTGTTATGCTTGCATGGCGGTCGATATCACCATATGAATGCTGGCGTGTTGTTTGTTTTATTTTCAGTTCACAAGTGTGAACCCTCTTCTGATTAGCCTTTGATTCGAGAGTGGAGGTGGAGGTTACCTAGGCCCTGTTTATCAGCAGGTCAATATTTACACACAAACAGGAGTTTGTTTTACATTCAGAGAAGTTTAACTACTTTCTCCTTTGACTTTCAATAGATTAAAATGAATTTGACACTTCTATGTGACAGTGTGCAATGGCAGGTTTTCAGTGGCCGATGCTGATGAAAGAGGCCAGTAGCTTTATCAAGTAAATCACTGAGCATTAAATGTTTATTTGATTTAATAATAAGTAAATTATATATATATATATATATATATATATATATATATATATAATATGTATGTGTGTTATTTTAGAAGATGGTTTTTTTTTAATAGAAATTAAACCCAGATTTTTGAATGTGTTAAGAATATTATATTATGTAGAAAATCCAGTTTAATTCATTTGATTTTGTTTTTATTTACTAGATTTAATTTTTAGATATATTTATAAAAAATGTTATATTCATCTATTTTAGTTTTAAAATGTATTTATTGAATTTGTTATGTAAAACTAAATATATATATACAGGCATTGTTTGGCCAGGCAAATAAAAACTTAATCTTACTTAGAATCTAACAATAAAATAGACAAATATTCAGGAGATTTTATTCACAAATGAGAAAAAACTATTTGCAAATATATGAGGATTAAATACTTATTAAATATAAAATTATTTTATTGTTTTAATGTTAACATTATTTAATTTTATTTCATTTCTAGAAATTCAACCCAGAAATATTTTATGTTGAGGGGAAAAAATAGTTTGTAAATAAAGGAGCATTAAATATTTATTAAATCTAATATGATTTTGTAGGTAGCATTTTTATTTTATTTCATTTCATTTCTGAAAGTTCATCCCAGAATTTATTATTAGTTTGTAATGTTAATTTTTTTGGCTACTGTATTTTAAGTTTTATTTTTCTATGTATATATATATATGACGTTATATGATGAGTTTCTCTCAATGAAATTAGTTATTTTGATGAGGTTAAAACCTAACTAAATACAATAACAGTCTGAGTTATCTGTTTAAAAATATATATATATATTTTTACAAATAAAAAAACACTATATAAATATATATATATATTAATATATTAGTGGTGGGCAGTTATCAGCGTTAACGACTCGCGTGAAAAAAAAAAAATGTGGTTAATCTATTCACAAAGTGTTAGGAGCCGGGTTTTGTACTAAGCAAGCTATGATGATTTTCATCTTGATATTTTAGCGCAGATGTACACTGTAGCCTTCACACGGTACTATATTTCTAAACTACTGTACGTGTGAGCTTTGATTCTATTACTTTGACTAAAAAATGTGTGAAAACAGGATTTATCATCCCTCAATTTTGTGGACTTTGACGTTAGGAATGACGGGAGAGAAGCTCCTGCTTGGGATCAGTCATTGCCAATAATAAGATTGAAACATCATCTAAGTTATATCTGTCAATCAATACTGGATGCGATAACGTCAACAGATAGGCCACACCAGGAGCCGTTCATGAGTCATCGGAGCACACTGCTGCTCTGCCATATGACTATACCAGGTACAAGGTGAGCTGTGAAAACAGTGGTGTTCTCCAAGGCCTGTATCCTCCATCAGCGGATGACGGCGCTCCTGCCCCCATCTCTTCCTCTCAGTAATAAGCCGTGATTGGCTGTGTGGAGGGGCACGAGCAGCATCCATTATAGCAGCACTCCCATATTTGGAAGGTGTTGAGCAGCCCAGCATCTTTCTCACGGCTCAAAGGAGCACAGCCATGCCATGTCTGCCAGCCTCCGCACCTCCATCGCACCTCCACCTGATCCAAAGATGCAGTTTTTAGCCTGAGACAGAGGCAGAAGCATTCGCGTGCCATTGTCTGAAGGATTTAGGAGTGCTTTGTTTCTTGCTTTTCTGTTTTGGAGCTTTAACGAAGATGCCTGAAGCCAATTATTTACGCTCAGTCTCATGGGGATATATAAAGGTATGGATCATGAAGCTGATTTTCTGTATCTCTTGTGACAGAATATTAAGGACAAGCAGAGGCTGCGACGCAGCAATATGCAAACAATCAATTTTGGCCTCTGTGTGTTTACTTCATTTATTGAGGCTTTTGTATTGTCATGAATTGATGTATTCAAATAATGCGCGGTACACCATATGTAAATCATATTCAAATTAGCAGAGATGAATATTTTATGCAACAATCCAAACAGGACCGTTTCTGTACGCTGTGAGTTTTGAAGGCATTCTGTTGATCTGTTCTGCCTTACACAGATATTTAGTTGTAATGGTGTGTTGTGGTAAATCAATGCATTTGTTGTGTAAGACAGTAAAGAGGAAGATTTTTAGGCCTGGCAAAAAGATTTGTCCTCATTTAGATTTATCCTCGTTTGTAAATCTGACAAACATATTCGGATTAAGTTTCATCACAAATAAAGGGAAAAATCTGTATTATATTTTTCATGATTTAGCATGTTTTGTATATATATATATATATATATAATTTTTTTTTACATATATATATTTACATATGGATAAGTTTCATGTATGTTTATCCTCAAACTATTCCGTGTTTCTTTCTTATTCATGATGGAATTCGTAAAATGCCTTATTTCTAGATGTGGCTATTTTTAGATCTGGTCTGGTTTTATTTGAAGGGTGTGTGTTCTCACACTGATTAGAATAGAAGGTTGCAACTGATTGATTTTAAAATTCAGTTTATTGATTAATTTATGCAATGCCTTTGTGTCACCCAATCAGGAAGCATTACCATGACTGATTAATACTCTGCCTTTTGTCATATCTATCTATCTCTCTGTGCAGTTCAAGCGGATGTTGAACAGGGAGTTAACCCACCTGTCTGAGATGAGCAGATCTGGTAACCAGGTCTCAGAGTACATCTCCAACACATTTTTAGGTACACCATCAATCACAAAACACGCGCTTGGCTTGTAAGTGTTATGTTGAGGTTCGGGGTTGAAGCTTGCACTCATCCCCTTCCCCATTGTTTCTCCAGACAAACAGCACGATGTGGAAATGCCCTCCTCACAGATGCAGAAGGAGAAGGAGAAGAAGAAAAAGCCTATGTGTCAGATCAGTGGAGTGAAAAAACTCATGCACAGCACCAGCCTCACCAATTCCAACATCCCTCGCTTCGGGGTCAAGACGGATACGGAAGACTCCTTAGCCAAGGTGAGCAGCGTGACGCCGGACGGGTTATTTGAGTTGGAGAGCTGCTTCAAACACTTCAGAACCTCAATCATCTCAATTGAATCCTGATTGGACCTGATCGGAGACTCTCATAGACCTTGAGAAAAGGTCGTTGGTGCTTTTTTGTGCGATGACGTAGATGGATGACGTGCTATTGGAAAGATTCCGTACCCTGCTGAAAAGAGCAGCTTGGAGCAGCATGTGCTTCCATGCTGGTTAGTGTCATGCTGTTCACCAGGAAGCCTGTCGACCAGCATGGCGTTTAACTCAGAGCATATTGCTGGTTAAACTAGTATTTGTCAACACCTAGGTTGACGAATGCATTCAGAAACCAAAAAATTCTGCTCTTTTCAGCAGGTCAGTTTTCTCAAATTTACTGGCTTTTACCAAAACAAGTTCCAAATCATTTCTGGGATATTGTGTGGCTGTTATAAAATCCAAACAAACAGCTCTTTTTTAAGTGCATTTTGCAAATATATACACTATATACATATTATATATATAGTGCCTTGTAATATTCAGAGTATTGCAAAGTATCTTCCCTGTGATAAACAGGAAAATAACAGTATAGGTCGTTCAAATACAATTTCAGCTGTTCAGCTGCCCTAGAACAGACAATAATGTCATTATTCAGCTCAGTTTAGTTCATTAGCAAATGAGTTTAGTTCAGAAACTGAATGCTGCAAAGCTATGAAGTTCAATCATAAAGCAGCCCTACAGAAGAAATATTCATTATTCAGTTCAGTATTGATTCAGTTCAGTTCACTACAGTTGTGGAGATCATCAGTTACATGGCAGAGCAGCTCTACAGAAGACAAAAGTGCTCATCCATTCAATGAATTTTGTTTTTATTTGATCTGAATTTGAAATTATTTAATTGGTCAACTTTTAAATAACATATTTTTTATTATTAAAAAAAAAAAGAAATTTTGGCCAAAGATATATGTTTGCCAAAATTTGGGTGCATCACTAGTTATTAATTTCAATGACATCTCACATTCTAATGATACACTGCTCTGTTTCAGGAACTGGAGGACATAAACAAATGGGGCCTTAATGTTTTTAAAGTCACAGAGTTTTCAGGCAACAGGCCTTTAACGGTGATGATGTACACTATATTTCAGGTGAGACCAAACTTTCACAAATCACCTTTTCATCTTTCAAAATTTTCATCTTTGCTAATAAACATCTTATGGTGCGAAATTCAGCAGTGTTTGTTTTCATAACTTTCTGATGAAACCAAGGTCACATGGACAGGGAAAAAATCAGTTAACCAATAATATCATAGCTTACTTTACATGACCTCATCAATTTATTGTTTATTTTACTTGCTGTGTCATGTTGTTAAATGTGTTGCTTTATTCATCTTTCTCTCCCACAGGAAAGGGATTTACTCAAAACATTTAAAATTCCCCTGGACACTTTCATAACCTACCTGATGACCTTAGAAGACCATTATCATGCTGATGTTGCGTATCACAATAACATCCACGCTGCTGACGTCACTCAGTCCACTCACGTGCTGCTCTCCACGCCTGCTCTGGAGGTGAGGGATGCCGCTCACCTTGCCGTTTTCAATAGAAATTACAACATTTATGGAAACTAAAGCGCCTTTGGAAATTACCAGTGTATTGACGTCACAACTGAGAATGTCTACAGCCCACATCGACCTATTTAAGATTCAACAACTGGGCGTTTATTGGTCATTTCAGATGCAACCAGATTTCAGATCAACCATAACAGAGGTTGTTTACACACTGTATAGAGGGTTGAAAATAGACACACAACAGCTAAATCATGAATGCTTTTGGTGCTAAAATTATAAGTTGATTACAGGAGAAAAGTGTTGCACATGAGCACTTTAGTTCAGATTTTTTGTAGGTATGACCTTGTGTGCTACTTGCTGGATTTCTAAAAAGGTTATGTGGTGAACATAATGTCTGCTCTCACTCACCGTACATCCACATGTTGTTCTCTTTCAGGCGGTTTTCACAGACCTTGAAATTCTCGCTGCCATTTTTGCCAGTGCTATTCATGATGTAGACCACCCGGGTGTCTCCAACCAGTTCCTTATTAACACCAGTAAGTGTGCGGCATGATTCTATTTGTCATTTTTGAGCATTTAATGTGCTTGATTGCTTCTCATTGGATTATACCGCAGAAATCAATGCTTTTAATTTTAGCTGATCAAAAAATTACATCTGCAGCCATGCTTTTGGTGTAAATGCTTTAAGGTTTAGTTATCTAATTATTTACAATTTATACATTTAATAATAATATAATAATTTATTTAAATGTATACATATACTAATAATAAAATATCTAAACTGAATAATCTTATTAAATGTGAAAATATAATCATCTCAGTATTTACATTTCTAAACTATTACATTTACAAATATGGACAAATATATTTAATTAACTGTATAAATACAACAATATCGTTTTTATTTTGAAGTGTCTTGCCACAATTCTGTCTCTGAGCTCTTCAGGCAGTTCCTTTGACCTCATGATTCTCATTTGCTCTGACATGCATTGTGAGCTGGTCTTATGTAGACAGGTGTGTGTCTTTCCTAATCAAGTCCAATCAGTATAATCAAACACAGCTGCACTCAAATGAAGGACAGCACCTGAGTTAAATATATGAGTGTCACAGCAATGTGACATGTGATATTTCAGTTTTTCTTTTTTAATAAATTCTGTGTTTTTCTGTCAATATGGGGTGCTGTGTGTACATTAATGAGGAAAAAAAATGAACTTGATGATTTTAGCAAATCGCTGCAATATAACAATATATATAAGTGTGAAAAATGTAAGGGGGTCTGAATACTTTCCGTTCCCATTGTATATACATACTCCAACCATCCTCTCACACAGAATCAGATTCTACTGAATACTCAATGCATGTGTTTTTATAATGCATCCATTCCTAAATATAAAATAGGAATATTTAACCGGTGACCTGTGGACCAAATGTGCTTCTTTTTTTTTAAATGCTGTGGTTCACATGAGGTTGCCAGTAATTTAATCACAACCTAAAAGGTAATTTAAGAAGATTGCAGATATAATTGCATAAAATGTGGAAAGTGGCTTTTTTTTTTCAAAAGGGATAGTTCCTCCCAAAATTGATTGAAATTGTACTTCAGGCTTTTTAAGATGTAGATGAGTTTCATCAGAATAGATGTAGTGAAATTTAGCATGACGTCTAATATAGCTGATGAAACCAACACAATAATCCACAACATTCCAGTCCATTCATCAAACCAAAGTTACATGCTTATGAAAAAAACATCTCTATGCTATCTATCCATATATTTTATATTTTTATAAGCTGTTTGAACTCTCATTTTGACGGCACCCATTCACTGCAGAGGATCTATTTGTGGCCAAGGGATGTAAAGCCAGATTTTCCTATATCTGTGCTGATGAAGAAACATCTTGGAGTTGCAAAAATTATTTATTTTTTCCTTTAAGCCAAAAGTATAACGTGAAGGTCAATATAACTCTTGAACACATATCCATTCTCACTGACCAATTATTCTTGCTCAGCCCAAATTTTGATACCTGAGGTAATTAATGAGGTTCCATTGATTAACATTGCTTAATAACTTTAATTAACATTACCTACTAAAATAGTTGGTAACACTCTATTTCAAGGTGTCATAACAGAGTAATGGAATCTACATCATTACAAACTGTTCCATAACTTAGTATTATAGACACCTTAAAAAAATGTTTTTGGACATGCAATGACCAACAATGAATTTATTTATTTTCCCATAACAAACATTAATAAATACTGTAACAAATGCAAAATGGGTCTAAGATACAATATCAAACATTCATAGAATGGGTGGGAGGCGTCTAGCTTCCTTTTTGGAATCCTACCCTGAAGCAGAGATCCTTATTGCAACGGATTCATTTTCTACATTCTGTTTGAAGTTGTGCTGCGTCAAGTACCAAGCGGAATAAATTCTCTCGTTCCTTGTTGAAATCCATGCCAACCCCAGTCTAACTGCAGAGGGGGGTACATGGCACGGCTGTAGCTGGGATACAGGGGAGGACGAGCTGGAGAGGCATGTTACATAATGAGGCAATAAAGAGATTAGCTTGATCTTGGCACATCACAATTTCTTTGAAATCCATCAGAATTATCAGCGGCTTCACTGACTGAAGCAGATAGAGATGTTGCATCCAGCTATAAATGTATTTCAGATAAGAAATATTTAATATTTAAAAACCAGATTCACAAAAATCGGTACTATAGTGCTTTTGGCGATTTACATGTGATTTCTTTAATTATCGGTATCAGTATTACATATTTAAACATTTTGTCATTAATTACTTACCCCGTGTCATTCCAAACCCATAAATGATAATCTTTGAGACACAATTTAAGATATTTTGAGTGAAAATCAAGAGTGTTGTTACTGTCCCGCTGTCAAGATCCAGAAAAGTCTAAAAAACATAGTTAAAATAGTTCATCTGCCATCAGTGCTTCAATCTGTATTTGATCAAAAATGGTGCAATTGTTGAATAAAGACTTTTCTGGATCTTAACAGTGGGACAGTCACAACACTTTTGGTTTTCATCCAAAATATCTTAAAATGTGTTTCAAAGACGAACCGTGCTTTTATAGGTTTGGAACGACACAGGGGTGATGGAGTGGAGTAACTTTGTGCTTATTTTTGCTCGTAAATCTTAGAATCTGAAGATAGTGAGAAGATACGACCAAACTTTATCACATATTCTGCAAGGCAGACGATAAAGATGAAGATAATTCAGCAGCATACAGTTTCTAATTATATCAAATATCTACAGAGAAACAGGGTGGACACAATAACAACATTCAATACCAGACGAGGGAGAACCAGACTAGACTAGAAGATCATCGAGGGACAGACAGGTGCTGGGTTTAACTGATAACTAACTAACAAACTAATTAAAACAGGAACAGAAGCCAATATGGGCAAACAGGAACTAAACTAAGGTGGATGACAGAAACTGACCTGTGACTGTCTGCCTCCTTTCCAGCTGCTGGGATGATGGGTAACAGGGTCCTCTTGTAAGACGCAGCAGGGCGACCAGCATCATTATTAGAGGCTCGTAGCCCCAAACTGTGGAGTCCTCTTTTCCAGGGGTTGCCTGTCAATAAATAAATACACTGTAAAAAATGGGTGTGATTTTAATGGGAAAAAAATGTGAAAATGCTATGGTAAAAACTTAAATGGTTAACGGTAAATTCCTGTAAAATTTACAGAGAAAAAGTAAACTGACTTTCCCAAAATTGAGTATTGAGTATAATGAGTCTCATCATGATGGTGTTTAGTGTTTGTGTGAATGACTCTGAGCTCCTTCTATTTATGTTCATATATAAAAGCTGCTTGTGATGGGTTTTGGTTCATCATGTGACTTTCTCATCATCACCTGCTTTTGGTGTTTATCAGAGTATTTTCACACTACAAAACAGATTTAAGTACTTTAATGGGTTGGTAGATTAACAATATTTCATTTCATGAAATTACGGTATTTAACTGTAAATTTAACTTAAAGCCATAAAACCTTAAATTGTGTTACCGTTTTTTTAACATAGAATTTCGGCAACCACAGCTGCCAGTTTTTCACCGTAAATTTCATGGATTTTTTTTGAGAGTGTATGTTTTAATCTAAAAAAAAGTAAATTTAGAGAGCTGTATTCCCTCGCACACCTGTTTTGATGGAGACAAGGTCTCTGTGAAGTCTGCGCTGTTCTCTGGTCAGCGTGTTGAGGTGATAAAGTTTAGCCTGGTCAAGTCTCTGCAGACCCTCAGCCAATCGGGCTTCGGCCCTCCTCTCATCTCGTCTCTGAGCCTCACCGGGCCATGGCAACCAGTCTCCACGACGCATGCCTGATGACGAGGCTTCATTCATTTACAGTTCAGTCATGAAACGCAGAATTAATGGTAGTTAAATAACTTGTATGTAAGATGTATCAGTACACATGCATTTATATATCAGCAACAAATTCATTATTTACAAAAATGTCTTTCAAATACATAATCCAAAATATGAACCATGTGTAGGCCTAACAGCACCGGGGAAAACACATACACCTACACACACAAGCGCGGATATTCAGTATAGTATATTCTCTCTCTGGGATGTCAAGCTTGACTTTGTTACTCATTCTATTGTTATGTACAATCATATTCAGCACATCCATCCCACTTGCCAAGAGAATATAATTATTCAAAGCTTCTCATTCACTCAAATCCCCATTTGCTTTTTGACAACTAGGTCAGCTAAAGAGATTCTTGATGCTGAATAGTTGGAAACACTGTACTGTCATTCTCTGCTAAAACCAATGAGATGCATTAATTTAGTGTTTATAGTGCAGCTGTCGTCTTTAAAGCGACACATGTCATTTACAGGGACATACATGCTAATCCGAAATGTCTTATTATAGACAGATTAATTGTAACGTCACCGCGCCGTGAACATCAACACAAACCCATGGTGCGGCTCTCGCTTGGCCATACAGCGGACGCCGTCCTTGCGCAAGAAGGACGCTGATCGCGGGACGCGACACAGCATGGCGGCCCATCGCGGGACGCGGCACAAGATGGCGGTCGATCGTGAGTCTTCGACAGATCCATAGAGGGCGCCATTCTCATCACTCAGCGAAAGGGGCTGAGTGATGTTCAGCTGGTCGTAGGGCCACAGCCAGGAGAGCTGTCGGCCATCCCAGAGGTTCCTGGTCCCCTCGCGTAGGGCGTCGATTCTGCACCACGGCCCGAGGAGCCGGGTGCAATTCAGTCTCACCCAGTCATACAGCCTGACAAGCTGTCGAAGGCCCTCACGATTCCCGTCGCACGGTACGAGGGGCCGTGTTCTACCCAGTCGGTTCCAGTTACGCAGTCGGCGAAGCTGCAGAAGGCCCTCAGTCAACCGGTCAGAAACGGGCAGGAGCCCCGTAGCACGACATGAGGGGTCGTGTCAAAGTCGGTCAGTCCTGGTTCCACAGTTTCATTTTCAGTTCTTTTATAATGGTTAACTAAAGCTATTACAAATGAGATTAAATATAGATATTTGCTGAAAAAAATCTAACTTTAAAAACATTTAAAAAATAAAAGTCCAAAATTACTTTAAAGCTAAATATTATTTAAAAAATAAAAGAAATATATAAAAACTACATTTCTCAAAAAAAAAAAAAAAAGAAAACAACAAAACTACAATGATAGACAAGTTTATTTAAAATATGAATGAATAAATGAAATAAATAAATAGATACGTGCAACACTACTAAAGACAAGCAGTGTGTCACAAACAGCGCCTCTCTACCCAACAGCAGCGGGAACCGTCTCCCCAGTATTAGTTCCTACCCGGACCCTTTTAGTGCACGTACCTGGGCTGATCGGCGCCAGGTGTTGGACATTATCTTTGCTATTTAAGGACTCGAAAATCGCATACTGCTTAAGTAGGTACTACATATAAAATTGAACATACTACTCGACCGTTAAAACAGTACGTTCTATATAGTATGAATGTGAGTAGTATGAATGGAATCCGGACGTACTACATCCGCCATATTGATGTTGTCACGTGTCACGCGTCGTCACAACAGCGCGAAAATTTTAACTTTCAATAAGTCATCCGTTTATTTAGAGTGTGTTAAACAAGTGTAATTTAAATCACAACACACAACGTTTTTTTTCTGAGGTGCTTACACTTAAAATGAGCCGCGTCTATGACGCCTCCTCTCCCGGAGCCTTATGGGATAGGATTCGGACGCAACACAGGTGTTCAGCATTCTCCCGCCTATTTAAGGGCAGGACTTTCATCCTATAGGCGCGAAGTCTTACGTCCCTATGAAGATAGTTCTGAGCGTTTCTTCCCGTGGTTAGGGTTAGGGGGTAGCTTCCCATGGACTGTGTAACCCGACTCTAAGTACTGCTGCCTGCCCTATTGAGGTAAGCCTGTCATTTGACGAATCTGCTTGTTTTTCTCTATTCACGGTTTTGACTATAATAGCCACTGTAAACCAACAATAATTTTTTTGCCTATTATTTTGTATTTTATTAACGTCTACACCTGCAGTATCGACGTGCGCATGCGCAGTAAGCCCTGGTAGGAAAATCTCAAGGGTAGGATAAAAAGTTAGAACACCTGTTGAAAACTAACGGGATAAAACTTTCACACACTGCCTTTTTCTCCATTACGGTGTAATTAACCTATTAAAAAAAAAATATATTTTTTTTTATTTTTTTCCAAAGTTCATTTTTTCCTATCTATATGTGGCAGTAACACGAAATGGTAAAATTTTTGTCATTAATGTTTGAGCACACCCAAATACAATCGGACTATGCCACCCCATAGAAACGGGGAAATAACCCAAAAAATAAGGGGCACAGGTCCGTAGGCTCAAGGAATCCGATAGAGACGTGTGGACAATGTACAAAAGGAAGAAATAAAAAAAAAATAAAAAAAATAAAACAAGTACAAAGCTTTATTGATTTCACAATAAATAATTTAAATATTTAAAAATAGCAATCAACATATCTGTCAAAAT
>JAUCNO010000978.1:1630433-1650971 GCA_032353835.1 Enteromius viviparus
TGTATTGTATTTTTAAATATATATATATGTATAGTATTGTATTTTTTGTTGTTTTTACATTTGCTCTAAATTATTAATTATCATTTTTTAGAATATTAAAGTAATAATAAGTAATAATCAATCATTATTTGCATTTCATTAAAAGTAAATTTTACAAACTGTTCAGTTAAGCCAAAAGAATGTGTACATTATGTGCATTTGCAAATGTTTTTTTTTTTTTTTTTTGAGAAACTAGTTTTTAAATTATGTCGGTACATACATGAAGCAATTTTCATCCACAACACATCTGCATGATGCATTTAATTCACAAACTTTTAATACACTGACCATCTGTGCGGCGATGACAGCACTGTACACCAATCACTGCTCACATCACAACAAACCATTAGCAAACCATGTTGCAAACGGTCTAATGGCACCAAATGTTTGCGTTTCAGCACACGGCTCCATCAGACGTTTGTCTAATTTGAAGCAGAATCTGTCTTTTATTTCACATTGGCAGTAAAATAATAGCCTAATAATCGATTAGCGCATGATCTTTAAACACTGGCGTGGCCTTAATAGACTTTTGTTTATCAGCTCTCTGTCGGTGGGGGTTGCTGGATAATTTCCCCGATAATCTCCAGAGACCCAGAAGCGAAGACGAGACGAGGAGAAAGGCAGTGCATGTTAAGAGCTGAATGTATGACTAATTAAATAAATTGATTAAAAGGGACAAATCAATCGCCTTACAGCCTGCAATGAAGATGAGGCACTTAATTTGGGTTGAACTTGCAAGGGTAAGCATTACCAGAGGAGACTGCTCATCTGCTGGAACGAGGCGATGAACTGCCTGGCTGAGCGTCGCTCTCACACATCCATTTCATCCGTTCACACGCCTGTGATCGGAATACTGTAGTAGTGTACTATGACCTGACCTTCTGTTTCTACTGTGACAAATGAACAGGAAGTGATGTTGAGTGGGATTGTTTATCTTCTTTTGTTTTCACATTTCTACACAGAACTGAATTAAAATGCTAAATAGATTGTATAAAAACACAATATGGCATACTGCTAATCAAAAAGCTTATTACCACTGCTTTATATATATATATATATAGTACACAGGGCATGTACTTCACGTATTCCATATACAGCTGCTATTCTATTACTCCCAGAATGCAGTGCACTGAATTAGACCATACATAGGACATTATTTAAAACATAGTTAATGCAAAATAGATGCTGACAACAACAGCAGACTGATAATTATTTAAATGTTTATCACTGCATACTGTAGGCTACTAACCTAATCACATTGTGTATCACTGCTTATTTCCTGAAACTAGTATGGAGTATACTAATACTATATTATGGTAACGTTCAACCAAATCACATTGCGTTGGACACTGTATGCCAGAATGCAATGCACTGGACCTGGCTCTAAATTTTCAGTTCTCTGAATGAAACCACAAGTTGTATTAACTGTGATTTAAACACACTGTTCTTGACTTAGACTGTCAAATGTTTGACATTTCTACACAGAATGTGGTAGTGTTCAACCAAATCACATTGCGTTGGACACTGTATCCCAGAATGCAATGCACTGGACCTGAATGAAACCATGCAAAGCAGATGGTAACTTGTCATGCGACACAATATATCGCTGCATGCCATTTCATAGCATTTTCTAAAAAACAGTACAGTGCATGCAGAGTATTCAGTATGCTTGTGTTTAATTCTGAACACAACCAAACCAATTCACAACGCATCGCGCAATGCAATGCACTGGACTTGATCTTCTAGTTTTCAAAACCAAACCACATTTTCTTGACTTGGTCTGACAAATATTTTATATTTGCACATAAAATAAGATTAGAAATGTAAAATATATGGTAACTGATAACAAGAATGATATGAACCTTAATGTTTATCACTGCGTACTAAGGGCAGGTTTTTTTTAATAGTACAGTATGCTGTATATACTGCACAGCATTTAGTAAGAAAAAAGCTGGTATTCAAATCTGAATCAGACTGCGTTAAACTCTTTATCACAGAATTTTAACATACTTTTCTTGATTTGAGGCTATCAAATGTTTTATATTTTTGCAAAACAGATAATTGCTAGTTATGTGACAGCAATATTGCACAATATTAATTATTGTGCATAATATTCCACTTCATTGTGTCTTCTACAAATAGTACACACAGTGCATACTACATAGCGTTTAGTCAAGAGTAAGCTATGTATACTCCATACTATGTTTAGAAAATATGAACTAATATAGTATGCAGCGATAAAGATATTCCTTAGTAGTCCACAGTATGCTGTGATAAACATATTAATTATCAGTATGCTATTTTGTTGCTGCACGTTTGCCGCTCATTTAGTTAATTATGAAACAAAGAAACAGTGGCTATGCAGAGATAAACATTACAATATGTATTATTCTATACTACTTTCAATTTCTACTTTTGTGTGCAAATATCATATATCTAGCAGTCTAAATGATAAAAAAGATGTTCAAATCACAGCCTGTGTCACATGTAGTTTCATTCTGGAAAACGTAATTCACAGGATTCAATAAATAGTATGCTAGTGTTGAATTCTGAGCACAGCCATATATTCACAATGCATCCCAAATTGCAACGTATTGGACCTGATCTTATATTTGATCTTCAAGTGAAATCAACTGTGATCTTTTTCTTGACTTGTGCTTTCAAATATTTGATATTTGCACACAGAATTAGATTAGAAACGCAAAAAAGATGATAACTGGGAGTGTGACAACAAAATAGCAAAATGTGTATTATAATGTTTATCACTGCATACTGCCAATGTTTCACAGTTTAAAATAAAAAGGAAAAAAAATCATAAATAGCTGTTCAATTTTGAACCTAAGTAACTAAATTACACTGCACTGGTGAATGCATTGCAGAATTTTAACATCTTAATTCAGGCTGTCAAATGTTAAAGTTAGATGAAATAAAAAATGTATGATAACTGCTTATGTGACAACAATATAGCATAATATTAATAAGATGTTCACTGCATACTGTATGCCATTTCATAGTATTCTTTACAAACAACACACAGAATACACTGCATACTGCACAGTATTCATCAAATAGTAAGTTAGTGTTTAACGCCAAACAAAGCAGACAAGTTCACAATGCATCCCAGAATGCAATGCACTGGACCTGACCTTACATTTCCAGTTTCCAGGAGTGAAACTACACTAGCTAAAAGCACCATCTAACATCATTGTCTAAACGTAGGCTGCCATTTTCACACAAAATTAGATTGGAAATGCAAAATGGATTGTAACTGGGACAACGACATAGCATATTAAAGGGTTTAGCACTGCATTATCTAAATATACTACACAGTATACAGAATATAATGCACAGTATTCAGTAACCAAAGAGCTTGCATTTAACAAGCCTACATTAGATGATAATAGATGATAACTGGGCATGTGACAACAACATAACATACTGCATACTGTGTACTGATGCTAAAATAGTAGACATTATATAGAGCATAATCCACAGTATTCAACAGACAATAAGCTAGTATTCAATTCATAACCAACACACAGTGCACACCTTATCACAGAATGTAATGCATTTGAATTAATTTTACAGTTTCAGTTTAATCAAGTGATATCAGTTAACATCCTTTTTTAGGCTTCCAAATGTTTGACACAAACTTATGATTAGTAAAGCATGAAAGATGGGGCATGTGGCAACAATACAGCATACTGTTTATCACTGCACACCACTTTATAGTATTAAAATAAAATAATGTTAATGCCAATTGGACACAAAATAGTACACAATGCACATTATTTAGGAAGCTATCAAATCCCAACAACTAAATCACAGCAATGCAATGCAAAAATATTAGTTTGCATTCTCCAAATAGCCCACACTTTAGCAGTTAGCTCTAGGGCTAATTGATGCTTTAACGCAAAGAATGTTTTTACATCTGAACTGGGAGCTGAACTTTGAAAATGGTAAATCAAAGACAGTTTGGTCTACCGAAGCGGCCCGCCTGAGCAAGCGGAGACTAACAGTTCTAGCGTGTTTTTCTAACCTCAACATCAGATTGCTATTGGCCTTGACCAGCGTGTAATGTGTTTGGGCCTTTGGTCCCTCAACTGTTCCTTTGTAGCTGAAGTGTATCGATTGGCTGTGCGCTACTATTAAACTCAAGAAGGGTCCCAATTCTGTGTCCTCTAACTGCGAGTGCAAAGGACATTCAGGAAAAAGAGGTACAAAACTGTCTCTTACGAACCCAAAAGCGAGCGGCCGGCTCTGGGAAAAGTGTCTGTCCCTGAACTACTTTCATGAAAGAATTGCGGCCAGTAATTACAGGAGTTCAAGCGTTTCGAGTTTGACTCTTGCATTCCAAGTTCCTTTTCTCATCGGAGGAAATCATTAGCCAAGCTGATGGTACGTATATTATAAGCGCCAAGTGTCTATGAAATTTTTAATTGCCTTCTTCTCCATTATATCTATTATTAAGCCATAATAGATTTTTTTTCGGCAGTGGATGGAAGACATTTTTGGTATGCTCGAAAACACCATACAATATGATACAGATGGATCACAACCATGGCACTGAGATGTTTTTAAACTGGAAAATTGAATATAATCAGAGAATTATTAGTATTATGTCAATTTACACAAATTGAAACCGCGAATCAGTGTGTTAAAGAAATTATGATGAACAGATGAAGTCTAAAATGAATTTATGGGAACTTTTATGTTAGGATTTTGAAAAATGTACAACAAAGAAAGGTGTTACAAAATGAATGTTTTAAGAAAGAAATGTGCAAGCACTATTTAGGTCACTAATCAAATATTAAAATAAGAAGAGGATTAATGTAAAATAGAACCATGTTTTTCTCTCTGATCTCAGACTGTTGGACAGCATAAATGATCGCAAACTTCTGAAATGTTAGAAATAATTAAAAAATAATAAAAATAATTCTAAATGTTATGAAACTACAAACCTGTGTGTTATTAATATTACAACAAATAAAGTCTGAGATTGAAAGCCAAATATCTTTTGATTTAAACTAAAATAAAAGTAAAACATGCAACACACAAGTTATGATGTAAAATAAAGAATAAATATTTAAGATTCTGCACTACTTTAGTCACTAATCAAAGCAAGAAAAAATGTATTAAATTATAAAAATGCAAAACAATCATTTTCAGTAAAATAAACGAATGTTCTATTTTACAAACTACAAACCAGTGTGTAAAATAAATTCAGAGATGAACATGGAAATAAAAAACAACATGCACTGTTTTTAGGTCAATGATCAAACGGGTGTCATGGGTGTGGGTCAAATGGAATAAAACAGCAAATGTTTAAAACCAGGAAATAATCAAACAATGATTGCTCTTTGGTTATTAAAATTAATTCATGCTTTTCTAGCACCCAACAAAGCAGCAAGTGTTCCATCCTGCCTCTAGGTGGGGCATTTAAGCCATATTTCTGATAGGTCAAAACCATATTTAACTTCAGCCGTACTGTACGCATGTCACGCAGGCTCATTCTTAAGGTGGCCTTCTCCAAACACGCAGGTCGACGTATAAATGACTTGTCAGTCATCACTCCTGCGGTGATTGAAGACAGGCCAATCGGAGCCTTGGGACGAGACAGCCTCGTCACTGACGGACTCACTTACCGGCCCGGTGACCCTGTCCACTCCACCCTACAGATCTAAAGATGTAGTGACACCAAACGCTCACAGATAATTAAATATTGATTTTTGTTCTCCAGCCCTACATAAAATTGTCCAGAGCCTCCCAGCAGTAATTCTCATTTTGGGGGAGAAAGGGGTAGAAAAAGTGTGCTCTGGCCGGTCAAGCCCTATTTCATGCACAGGTAGGACATCTATGTTGAGGAGTCAGATGCGGACGTGGACGTTTGGAGGGTGGTGATCCATCTTGAGCGCTGCCCGCTGGAGCCAGAAACTATCGCTCTGCCAAAGCCTCTGCCAGGGCCTCTCTTTTCTCAAAGTTTTAAACGACCATGCGGCATATCTCCACGATTAATATTCTCCTTATCTGGATGCAGTCCAATCTCAGGGCGAGACGCCGGCCCTCCCCGAACGATGAACTCGACGTGGGCCGGTGATTTATACGGGTATGAATATGAGCGGATGTTAATCATTTTACATTATTGTGTCAGTGTAAATAATTATGTTACCCGGAGTCAGTTTGCAATCAACTGCGGCAAAATACTGCACGATGCAATTCACTGGCTTCATCCATCATGCGGCTGGATACTTGGGTGTGGGAAAGAAGTGCCAAAACCCAATGGCACCTGAACAGAAGATCTCAATGTGAGCTCCCACATTTCTCATCCAAATCTTCGCAGACCGTATGAGCTGCCTATGAGCTCTGTACTGGAGTACTGGATTTGCTTTTACTTATCCAAAGGAATTTGAGGAGAAACCTCTGAAACCAAGTGGAGCTTACATGAAATATCCATTGTGTCGTGAATGAGCAGTTTGTATGCACCTTGCTATAAAAATCCACAAACGATAAAAATAAGATTAAACTGCGAGCAAATGGATACTTACATCATACACACACACACACACAAAACAATAATCTCACATGCATCTTTTCCAAAATGTCCTCAAAACGTAGCCAGATATACTGTATAGAGGCGCCAAAGTCTCAACTCATTTGTGTGTATTTTTATATTTTAGGCATTGTTTATACACTCTCAGAAATAAAGGTACAAAAGCTGTAACTGGTACAAAAAAACATGTTTGTACCTAAAGGGTATGTTTTAGTACCATATTAGAAATTAAAGCGTACATATTGTATGTGAACCTAATAAAAAAACGTCCCACTGACAGCTTTTGTACATTTATTTCGGAGAGTGTATTTTATATATATAATTTTTTTTGAGGGGGCATTTAAAACATAATTGTGACGTTATCTGAGGTGTGGATAAGCAACTTGTGAGCAATGCAGATTAAAGGGGCCTTCCTGTAATAAAGAAAAACCACAGAGAACAGCAATGGGATTAAACTGAGAGATTTACATCATATAACCAACAAATGGATCTCAGTATGAATTCAGCAACTGATTTGTTTGTGTGTATTTTAGGACAGCATCTAAAACCAATTTGATACTTGCATGAAACAAAACCACTAATGACAGCGATGAGATTTGAGAAATTTAACTTCAAACCAGCAATAATCGCACGTAACTATGTTTCAGAAGAGAGCTCTACAATGTCTCCAGTTCTCAGAGTGTTCAGTCAGTCTGAACATGAGCTCAACAACTGATTAACTTTGCATTTTTATTTTTTCCAAGTATTTTAGGGGCGACATAAACACAACTAAAATCTCCTTTTGAGATGTGAAAGAGCAACCTGTGTGCAATTCAGAATTGCAAACTGAACTGCACAGAAAAGCTTTTCTGTAATACAACAAATGACAGAAATTTGATTCAACAAGGACACTTATATCATGAAACCGCCAATAATCTCACATACATCTCATCCAGTTTCAGAAGTCATCTCAGCAACAATATCTCTAAACTCTACTATACGTATGCTATATGAGACTCATTTGTGTGTATTTTTATCCAAACATAATTTGGGGCAAAAAAAAAAAAGTTGATGCATACGTGAACCATGAGAAGGAAGTCTATTATCTTTTGAGTTTTTAATGAGCAACCCGGAGCAATTCAGTTCAGGAGGGCTTCCCTGTTATAAAGAAAAATCACAATCGACAGCAATGAGATAAAACTGAGAGATTAAAATGACATAACCAACTAAAATCTCACATGCACCTCAATATGAACTCAACAACAGACTTTGTGTGTAGGCCTATTTACCTTTAGCCTCTAGGTAATTTTGCATTAACATATCTATAGGCTCTCTATTGTGTCATTGAACTATTAATGAGCAATATGTGAGCAATTCAGTTTGAATGGACTTTTCTTGTTTAAAGAAAAATCCCAAATCTAATCGAAAGACTTAAATCATAAAACCAAACATGAATCTCACATGCATGAGTTAAATTTTTCCTAAGCAATTTAGCATTAACATATGTAACAAAGTGCATGAAGCACAACTAGGATTTCCGACCAATCATGTTTGCTGCAAATCAAGAAACATCCCAAACAACCAGAGTTTTAAATCACCAAGAAGAGATCTCAAACAATGCAGAACTCAATTTGAGCTGTTTGCATTTGGATTTGTTCAGTGACACTTCAATGCAACATTTGATATGCCATTCACCACCGCTTTGCATCCGTAATGTGACGTATTTACGACTGACAAACCTTTTGTCCTTTCAAACAGCATGTACTGATGAATCATGCACGATGAGACCACAGACATGCCTTGCAAAAGTAAATAATGTAAATTTCATGATGCCTTGGAGTCTCGGGAGCCTTGAAAGAGCAACATCTGAGCGCTAAAATTCTCCTCTGGGTTCAGGAATCAGGTGCGACATTCTGGCGATCACGTCTGCACGTCTTCAGCGCAAAAGTTTAACCGCTGTCTGATTCCGAGAGGCATCTGAATATGGATGAGGCAAAAAATTAGTTAAACAGAAGAGGCTGTCGCATTCATTAAGTTACCCCTACCCCCAGAAACACACTCACAATATTCATGCTGTTACTATGCAAATCAGTGCTAATGAGATGCTGATGATGTTTTTTAATCACAGGGGGAGACAGTGAGTGTAGGAGGGAAGGTGAGGCGAACAAACAAAGCTCCTCACTCTCTAACCTCTTGGTATCAAACAATTCAGGCCAGAGAACGTAGTCTGTTTCGCGCTTGGCATAAACATTTCTTTGCATGCAAGTTCACTCCGCTTACGTAAACGCTTCCTAAATCAAGTCGCCTTTATGACGGAGCTGCGTCGGAAGTAAGTCACGGATGCGACAAATGAAGAGCGATGCAGTCGACGTGACAGAATTTCGAGAGACAGCTATCCATAAATTCCCAGACTTAAAGAGAACACGTCATAAAATTTAGCTTAATGAAACGTGGCAGACGAAGTGATACAGATGCACCGTGATGGTATCTTAGCATATTTTTACATAAAACCCCTCACATATCCAAGGATGACTTCGTCAAAAGCAGCCAAAACGCACACTACACGCCTGGTTTGATCACAAAGCGCTGCTAGCTCTCAAATCTCCCATATGTTTCACTCATCACACCTCTATGCATTTAAATAGCAGACAATCTGACATTTTGCCTGTCGACTATATCGTAGAGCATTATTTATTTACCAGGCAGAGATGGGCCGAGCTGAAAAGCAGCTCTTTATTTAGATTGAAAGCTTAAGTTCAACACATCCGATCTCAAGACTTCGACCCGTGATCTTCACGTGTAACATTTTCCACAATGGCGGCCTAATTAGTATTCTCAAGCGGAGATATCTTCACGTTCTCTCCAACACAGCAGTGATGGAGCGGGAACGGCAGGTTTTATGTCTATGTTTGGAGAGAATTACTCATTGTGTTTTTGCTGGCGGTATGTGCAGGAGTTCGGGCAGATGGGCATTGAATACATGGCGCAGATATGGAAACAATTTCAGCCGGAGATTTGGCAGCGTCTAACGCCCCGTCTATGTTTCATTTGCGGCAGAAATCAGTTTTCGGGGGAATGCTTTTGTTTACTGTCTGGGAAAAAATGTGAGTTTTCTCATAATATTATCCTTTGGAAAAATAAATAAGAAAATGATTTGGGCCCCTGATTTGGGTCTGGAATTCCAGAGTTTACATGCTGCAGGTTTAAATCACAGCTTTAAGTAAACCTCCATACTGATGTTTTTTGACTTGTTGAGATGAAAACGTGAAATATTCATATTGACGCAATGCACTTCCTCGCAATGTTGGAGTTTGATGTTGTTCTCATCGTTTGCATGTGAGCACACGCATGCTGCAAGTCCTCAGATAAACAAAGCTGAAGCGTGTCTTTTCTGCATTACTATAGAAACCCAAATGTAACTGCAAAAATAATGACTGCTTTTCCAAGCACTCAACCCTTCTGCCATTGGCTGGACCGGCAGGTAGTCCCGCCCCAAACTCACCCCATTGGTCGATCGGATGTTGCTGTGTCAGGATGCTGAAACAAACAGAGCAATGATTAAAAACCATCATTTTTTCAGGAGAATTAACATACAAATACTTCACTCGGTATAATAAACTAGGATATGAGAAAGTATTTTCTTGTGTTACTTACTCACTTTGAATAAAATTACCTGCGAAGGAAATGTGATTATAAAAATAGTGTTATATACGAAAAAACATGCAGAATATAAACCATTTCAGAAATGTGAATCCCAACTAAAAATATTTAAACACAGTATATTTATTTAATTTAATTAAATTATGTTTAAAAATACACATACATTTCATGTGCCTGCTATAAGCATCCGCTAAATAATTACAAACTGCAGTTATAAATACTAGCAAATATAAATATTTAGATATATATGTGTAAAATCTGAGAGCATACATCTTTAAATGCAAATTTTATGTGTCTTGCAGCAAGGACTGCTACAAGTATTGACTTAATTATGAATATGAAACATTTTATACAGTAAATGTATGCTTATTTAAAATCGTATTTTATTTTATACATCTGCTTTTTGCAAGGACTGCTATAAACAAATATAATTAATAAAGTAACTTTATTATAACAGACAAAAAAAAAAATGTCTGGTTTGAATAATGACTTGTTCGCCATACTGATTCCTTAGGAAAATTCATCCATCTTGTTTTTATCCTTGATTTGCCCTGCTGTAGATCTAAACCCCAGCTTTAAACGCACTCAAGAACTGATTTTATGTGCTTAGTTTTTTAAACAGTCTCTATGTAAAGCTGTAGCGGTAACAACACAACATCTACAGGCATTGACTGAACGAAAGCAATCGCAGCCGTTTTGCTAATTAACCTGTAAATGTGTACACTATATTTTAGCCATAATTTAATTGCATGCATAAAAGCACTTGTGCATGCATTATTGCTTGACTGCAGGGTATGGAAGAGGTGGCCAGCGCCTGATGGTTGTTCAGGAGACAGCATCAGAATGCAGGGTTCGTTGTCTCCGCTCTCCCCCTCTCCGCGCATAGAACAGCTGTGATGATTTCATTTACATACTAATAACCAGCCAGGACTCCGGCAACCACCGAGTGTTTGACTTTTATTGTCACTTGTGTCTCCTGCAGTTTAGTGGGAATGGGGAAGCCACGCATCAGTAAATAAGCGATAGAGAGGGGGCCGCTGTCGGCTGGCACGGTTTTGAGAGACCCGCCGGACGCCTTCATCGATGCTCTTCAAAAAATCTGGAGCTAATTCGGGAAAAAATGCAGAGTATCTCCAGCGAGCGAGGTCTGAAAGTGCACCAGGCATCTGGTTTTTAGCCGCTCACTCGCTCTCTCTATTGTAAAGCCTCTTTTTACAACTGTCTTGCGCCTGACACCCTCGAGACGTCCGCGGATCGGGCCCGACGGCGGTAGCACATGGCAGCCATTAGAGTAACTCAATACCACCAATGGCTGCCTTGTATGGAACTTTGATCACTTAAATCCTGCTTAAAGAAGCAGGGGCCACTTTCAAACCCCATATCGCTTTTTTCTGCCCGCCTTGGAATTTTAATTCGATCCCTTTCGGGTTCTTCGCCGATCTTCGAACCCGAATTAGACGTGTGTACGTTTCTGACCAGAAGCCTCCATGAATTTGACACAAGTGACAAGGTGGGGGTCTGAAACCCGAGATTCACTCCCATGTTTGGACTAGCCAAGATGCTTTTCTGCGAGAACCAAAAAAAAAAGAGAGTGAGAGAGGAAAAGAGAGAGAGTATTTTCACTGGATTATTTAACGCGGAGCCTCGCGCTTTTAATTGAAAACGCGCACTTTACATACAGCTTTTATTTTATGACTTTAACACGCAATAATGTTCCTACTGTGAAGACTCTCTAGCTTCCTCTTTCTGCTGCAATCCCAGGTTTATTTATACGTTTAGCGCCCCGATACCTGCCAAGGCCCATAAAGGATAAGATTTAAGTGTCAGTTCCAAATTTTACAGACAATTATTTTTTATTAAAAAGGAAACACTTCAAACGAGTCGATAACAAAAAGAAGGCGCGCGGCTCGCAGATACCGCAGGTATTGGGAGGATATATGAATATTAATGAACGCTGTTGCCAGTTAATGTCACTCGCAATTGAAGGAGAAAAGACGAGAGAGAGAGAGAGAGAGAGAAACAATGAGGACGGGAAATAAGAAGGAAACAAAAGGAGAGAGGAGCAGACGAGCGAATGGACGCGAGGCAGACGAGAGGAGAGGCGTCTGGCAGCTCTATTAGTATTCATATGGCGTGCAGCTCTGGAGAGGATTAATGTACTCTGATGTGTAATATTCTGGCGAACAATTAATTTGCCTACAGTTTTGTCACGCTTGAAATTTAAGTGCTAGAACCGATCGATGGTCGCAGCTCCTAATATGATCTCTGCAGGCCGCTTCTGCAGTCTCCGGTTTCATCATTTTTTTCCCTCTCTCTCACATCTCCTGTGACATGCACTGGCGCAAGGACACGCTAGGCTTTTTTTTTCTCCACACACAGGCATGCACATTCACACAAAAATACTCACATGATCTCATGCACACACCAGAGCAAGTCTCTTCAAAGTAGCAACACTACTAGTGTGTTTTTCGCACGCGCTGTATTTTGACACATTACGCCTGCAGCTTTAACAAAGATGCAATAACCAAACAAAATCCTAAAACACCATATGGGAAAGTTCAATTCGTTGCAGCGTGTTTGAAGGGTTCATGTTCAAGGAAATGATTCTCTGGCTCATTTGAGTCCTGTGCAGCGAAATAAATGTTTTCAAACGTTTTGGTGTTCATTCATGTCACCGCCCTCAACGCTTCTGTGCCAAGTACATACTGATAAAAAATAAATGATTAATCACTGAATAATTATTTAATAAGATTACCCACTTAAATAACTTTAATTTAGTCTAGTAGCCGATAAGTAGCAATAAGCAGCTTATTGTTTAAAGGAACAGTTCACCCCCAAAAATGAAAATTGTCACGATTTACTCCCCCCTCACGTCACTCCAGAAGAAAAGTCAAACAACATTCAGTTTAATAGACAAAGAAAGCCACACACACGTATTTTTATTTACAAGCGACAGCTTTGAAGCTATTTAAATAGGTCATGTTATTAAATAATCATTTAATGATATGCATGATATAGATAAATTCATACACACTAGCAGTTAGATCATTGTTTTGCCGTACAGGAATCAAAAGAGTCAGTGAATCGTTTTTTTCGAACATGAACCGCTCAAACAAAGTGATTCACTAAAATGTATGGAATTGACCTCAAATGGGGTTCAAACAACATTCAGTTCAATGGACAAAGAAACATCGCCAACTCCTTATTTTGAATCTATTTACGTTAATAAACCTATTAAATAATCATTAAGTGATTAATACTTTATTTTCATCAGTGTGCATCTGACACAAAAGCATTAAGGAAAAAAAAACACTTTTGATTGTGAGAAGTAGTGTCACACACCAGGAGTTATAGATCATTATTTTGCTGCACAGGACTCTGTGAATCATTTTTTGAACACGAACCATCCATACAAACCGATTCACTGAAATGAATTTAATTTTCCCCTTATGATGTTTTAGGATTGGTTTTTGCGTCTGCATTGAAGCTGCAAGCACAAAGTAAATTAGATCATTATTTTGCCGCACAGGACTCAGAAATGAGTCAGAGAGCCTCTCTTGCTTTTTGAACATGAACCATCCAAACAAACTAATTGACTAAAATAAATTAACCTTTGACTTTCTTTCTCCCGTGCAACACGAAACAACAAGAAGAATAAGTGGGATCCTATTAACAGTTTCATGCACAAAGAAAGTCATACTGGTTTGGGACGACACGACGGAGAGCAAATGGTCACAGAAATTAAATATATCTTTAACTCCTTTATTATATGGGAAATGGCAAGTTATAGATTCAAGTAGACATGCACTCACAAATAGATTGTTTTCAGTCAGAAAAACAACAACTGATTCACTAAAATGAATTTAACTGTTTGAATTTCTTTACATTTACGTTTATGCACTTTACATAATGCATACATTTATGTTTTTGGCATTTGACCATTTTATCCAAAGTGACTTACCTTGCATTCAAGGTATCCCTTTGCATTTCAGTCTTTGTCCTGTAAAACACAAAAGAAAAGGAAATTGAGTCAAAACAACATTCGTCTTAATGGACAAAGAAAGGTTTGAAATGTTTCACTTTTAGGTAAAATATTACATTTAAATTTACAGGAATCAGAGCAAGTTATGCCTTTAAGCAGACATGCACACAAACAGATCTTTTACAGTGACAACTAATAACCATTCTTGACTTTCTGTGCATTAACATTATGCATTTGGCAGATGATTTTACTCAAAACGATTTACATTGCATTCAAGGTATCAATTTTATCACTTCATGCATTTCCAATTTCCACAAAAGAGGGAAAATCAAGAGTCCAAACAAGATTCAGTTTGACAGACAAAGAAAGTGGTACTGTTTTGGAAGAACATTAGATGATAAACCTCTTTAAATGAAAGCAATAGTTTTGCATTCTACTGTTCAAACAAAGAGATTCACGAAAATGCATTAAACTATTCGAGTTTCAAACACAAGAACAGAAGAACACCAAGTGGGTTCCAATTGAACAAAGAACGTCTTTAAAGCATTCGAATCTTAGCAAGCTTTTCTTTCGAGTAGGCATGCATTTGACACAAACGGGTGGTTTTTCGGCGACAACAAGGGGGCGTAGGTGCTTGCTTTAAAACCAGCCGGTCGACGGTGTGTCCAACAGACAAGAATCTGCAGGATTGTTTCCCGGCGGTAACCCAAAGCTCTCTGCGAAGGGGAGGCAGCGCGGAGAATCAAAGAATTCCACATGTTCCCCTCCACACTTCGCTTCCCGATAACTTTCCTGATTTATGGGTGAGCAGCTGAGCGCAGCTGTGAGGTCTTTATTAAGTGCAAATCTTTATTGTGTGCGCTAAAGGCTGTAATCATATGTTTGTGACATTTTAAGAGCGGCATAATTAGTCTTCGGAGGCTCATAAAGGAATATATTCATTCTCAGCACGCATTAACAACCTGCGCAAGATCGCTTATCGCATTAACAGCCTGCGTGAGATTGCTTATTGCTTTAAAAGGCCTGGGCATTAGATAGGGACGGCGCTTTATGACACAACTCAACACACTTTCCTTTCACACATCCGTTCCAGTGTGGATTTGCAGTACAGATTGATCTTATTTTTCGGGTGAAAAGCTACTGCGAAAACTAGACGGGACGGGAGAAAATGAAAGATTAGGGTGTTTGAATTAGCAAGGTAACGTGGTTTAAGCACATCCTTCACATCCCGTGTGCTAATTTACGCGAGGTTATGACTTGGACAGTAAGTTTATCACGTAAAAGTTCTGAAACTCAAGAGGCTGATAATGTTTCACAGCAGCTCTAATGGAACTGAAACTCTCATTCATAAGAAATGCCTTGTGGGAAATCTCCTCGCACCAGCCGTTTTGGTGCAGAAGAGATGTTTGAAAGTGTTTAAAGTCAACATGAAACGGCATTTGTAACCCGTTTTACTTCTGAAATGTGTCATTTACAGAATATTCAACTATAAAAAAAAAAAAAGTAGGATAGGACTGGATTTTATGGTTTGGGATTTGGTTTGACGGTAAAAAGTGGGTGTTTTATACAAAAAAGGCACTAAATCTGAATGCAGATTGCATTTGCAATTGATTGTGGAGGAAGTGTGTTTAAGGGACTGCAAAGACAAACATTTTGTCTTTAGAATAACCTGAACTAACAACTCTGCCTGTAATGGAAGCACTGTTTCTCACAAAAGTAGTTTTTGTGAGGTCTTGTATTATATCTTAATCACCTGAAAACATGATTCCTATATATCCCTCTGAACCAGATTACAACTGTTTGTTCAATTCCTAGCCGGTTTTCACATGTATGTCATTATTTTATGCCTCATCCTGATTTCAGGGTTAGAATAATGGCCAGTGACAGAACAAAATGCAAACACGACCCAGATGTTTTCTGCCACATCTGTGGGTGTTTTACTACACCCAAACAATGACAGAAAATTACAAAGCCTGTGGATGTCTGTAGTGAATGGGTGCCATCAAAATGAGAGTCCAAACAGCTGATAAATACATTAAAATAATCCACGCCACTCCAGTCCATCAGTTAATGTCTTGAGAAGTAATAAGCTGTGTGTTTGTAAGAAGCAAATCCATCATTAAGAGGTTTTTAATCTTCAAACTCTCGCTTCAGGACAAATTACGAGTTAGTAATCCATAATAACACATTAATCTCCACTGGAAAAGTTCTCATTGCCTGATATCAAAATCCACCCACATATTTGTTTAGAAATGGTTTGGCTTCTACAATAAATGGTTTTTGATCAATGCATATTTCTCTCCTGATTCAAATGAAATTATTCTGGGTTTTTTTTCACTGGGATCATTGCTTCTTACAAAACATGCAGCTTTTGGCTTCTCGAGATGTTAAATGCTGGACTGGACTGGTGCGGATTATTGTTTATATGATTATATGCTTTTAAATGACTCTAATTCTGACGGCACCCATTCACTGCACAGCAGTGAGAAAGTGATGTAATGCTACATTTCTCTGTATCTGATGAAGAAACAAAAACTCATCTACATCTAGGATGGTCCATTGTCATCAACCTAAACTATTCCTTTAAATTAGTATTTGAACGCTGAAGTTACATTTTTAATTTTCACTAACACCAAAACTATTAACATTTGACTGCTTTTATTTTGATATGTGCACTAAAGCTTCTACATAATCTTCATTCTTATTTTGTGAATTATCATCAAATTAGATAACATTCAAGTCAATTCAGCAAATAAGGGCTGCCAGAATTGACGTAAACAGGATTCATTTGATTTCACGTGGACTTTAAGCTGTGGGATTGTTCTTGGATGGATGTAAGCGTGCTTCAAAAGATGTGTAATGCATCCAACTTTCTAAAAACAGAAGATGTAAATGGACAGATGTCCATCCATCCGCAGGGACCATCTGTGTCCCAAACAGTTTGTCCTAATCATCACCGTGACCCTCGGCGTGAAAGACAAAACCTCAAACTGACACGAGAGATCACGGTCAAGTAGCGAAGTGCCATTATAGAAGCTCTACATGTACCATTAGCACAAGACACAATAATAGCCTTTAAAAGACACTAGACTGCTGCAATTTGTACTGAATTTAAAAGCCACAAGCCTCCGTCTCAAACAAATCGAATTTCTGTGCTATTTTTCAGCTTGGGCCCTGCACAGAAGCGGGTAATCCATAGCGCTTCCTGGCATGCCGCTCGCACCGCACAGCTGACTGGCGTGTAAGACTGCCTCAAATTGGAGCAATTGAGCTCAAGCTAAAGCAATTACATCCTTTGTGTTCTCCACGGGGGACGTGACTAAACTGTGCTCATGATGAACCGAGAGGCCAAGAACGCTTGAATAACCAACAAGTAACTGAAGGTAGTGCTCCAAATTATCCACCTACATCTCCCAAGTACACCTGAAGATTGAAGCGCTGATATGGACATGCTGGGAAACTGCTACATTTTAGCCTGCAATTATTTCTGGACCTCAGTCATGAATTAAGCATTCATACACATCTAATCAAAAAATTAAACGCATTTTGTTCGTCTTTCATTATTGAAGCAACCACTAAAAATTAGCTCGGGAAAAACATACTTTTAATAGTTTAAAGCTAAAATTCTTATTATGTTTGCCTGGCAGCTTTTTGGGTGATAAATAAATAATTATTATTAGAATTTAAAAATAAAAAAATGTTTACTATTTTGTTTGGCTGCAACAATGAAGTCAGTGAACATAGAAATGTACATAGAAATTCAATCTCATGTTTTATGACTGATATATACACTAATGATTTTGGTCAGTCTGAAACAATTTTGGTCAATTTGTATCAAATATTTTATTTTATTTTTATGCATCAAAACCTTATTTTATTTTTTATTTTATTTTATTATGGTCCAGATTTCATGGATATGAAACAAATGTATTTATATTTCTAAATAAAAAAAATTATTTATTTGTTTAGTTTAGTTAGACAAAACTGGCCACATTCATCTGAAAATTTAAAGCAAATCTGATAATGCATTAAAATTTTTTTTTTTTTTTTTACATTTTTTATAATAAGTTCGCATGACAGCTTCTTGAGAAATTGATAAATTGCATTT
Source organism: Enteromius viviparus (assembly GCA_032353835.1). Classification (NCBI taxonomy): domain Eukaryota; kingdom Metazoa; phylum Chordata; class Actinopteri; order Cypriniformes; family Cyprinidae; genus Enteromius; species Enteromius viviparus. The sequence goes on from JAUCNO010000978.1 coordinate 1,648,752, forward strand.
TTATAAAAAAAAAAAAATATATATATATATATATATATTTTGTAACAGTAAAAGTTAGCTACGCAAAGACAAAACTCTAGCCAAGCAACATGAAAACTATTTAATTAAAGAAATTATGTAATTCATATTAAGTAATATATAAATAGTTTATCATTTGTTTGTTTAAAAAAAAAAAACTTTATGCAAAAACATTTTAACAAAATGTTACATGTTACATTTATTCTACTCGTGTTTCATGAATAATATTCAGACTAAAACTATGCTCAAGAATTTAGATCACAGCACTCATTTTATTCAAGTATATATTACGTTTACTTACCAACTCTTCTGGAAAATAATAAACTATATTTTATTTCTTAAAACATATTTTGACAGTAAAATTTTGTGTGATTGCCTTGAAAATGAACTAAACATATAGGGGCAGTTTCCCAAACAGGGTTTAAGACTAGCCCTAAATTAAAATAAATGTTAAGAGCTGTCTAAACTGGAAAAAACTTGCACTGAGATATCTTAAAATACATTATTGCCATTGTTTGGTCTTAAAATGCTCACAGATAATGCATTTTTGTAAGACATGTTTCTAAAAAATCTTAAATGTCCTAAATTAGAAGAACAAAATAGAAATTAATAATAAAAAATAAAAACCATTCTTACACAATCAAATCAAAGTTGCAGTAATACAGCTTTGCTCAAGAATTTGCATCTAACATTAAATTTTGCACCTAAACACTTTTGGGGAAAATATTAAATTAAAATGTATTTCTTAGAAGATATTCTGACAGTAAAATTTAGCTTGGTTGACACGTAAAGGGGGAAAATAAATTGTAGCTGGTGACATTAAACAGCATATTTAAGTGCAAGACCAAAAAGGAAATCATGTAATTAATATTCATGAGCCAAGCTGTTTTCATTTCTATGACCCTGTGGATTGATAACTGTTCAGAATTTTTCAAAACCTGACATCAAAAAAAGAGTTGATCATATAAATTAAGACCTGATATCTGCTTCCAGTTGTAAAGATATTAGATATCTCTTATCTATCGTGCAAACACAACACACAAACACATGAAGTGTAGCGTCTCATGCATAACCTCACAGAAGCTCCTCAGGAAGGTGCACGGCCTCGGCGTCTGACACAGTGGTGTTTTAATTGCCCCGGCGAGGGAGCAGGAGTACGGGGGCAGTAAATAAAGATTTCAGAGGGGGATAGAAGGGTGTTGTCAGGGCTGTGGGCCGCTGGGACGTCTCTCCGCTTCTCAGGTTCACTGCATGCTGGCGAAGCTCCAGACTCCATTGCATAAGACGGCAAGACATGATGTAAGTGCATCTGTAAGAGACAAACTTTATTTATACACAGGCACTCTGATAAGGTCCGAACCGAGCGTGACAAGGCCCTGGCACCACTCATTTATATAAATGCCATGTGCTGCTGCATCTTTGGAAAGGGTGAGAAACTAAATGCACAAAAATCGACAGTGAAAGAGAAAATCTGTTTGATATTTCATCTTTTACTGCTTTTTTTTTTTTTACATGCCGAGAGGCTGGGCTTTTTTTCCCCTTCGAAATTTGTCATGTGGGAGCAAACGGTTTAACACATTAGAGGAGCGAGTCAATTGAGTCTTTTGTGAGCCATCTGGAAATACCCGACTCAACAAAGCTTCGGCTCTGGTGCCGTATATCAATGAGAGAGACACAGTTTCAGCTCCGCCACGGGCAAAAGACGTCTCAAATTATCAGCAAAATGGAGGATTTAAAGAAACATGAATCATTTTGGAGCGTGTTTGATTTTGTGGCACTAAACCTCTATTAATTCAGGAAAAAATGAACAAATAATCTGTGTTCTGAGTTACATAATGAACGGTTAACTGCTCATAAATGCTCTTTCGTACCTCGAACCACTCGATGGAGTTCTCAATCATGTCTATCGGAGAGAAAAAAAAAAACTTTTGGGAGAAATAAATGGACAAATATAAGTCAAACTTTCTATAGAGTACAGAACTATAAAATGAATGTAGATGGCGGTTCAGATCATTGATGAGAAACGGTCCGAGTACATATAAGAATCTGACTGAAAACTTGGCAAATCTCAGCACAGTTTGATCTCCTCTGAAGCTAAATACAAGTCCTTTTCTCAGGAGAAACATCTCAAAAGCTTCAGTAAAGCCTCCATTTGTTCTCAATTTAAGATAATTGCATTCATATGTGATTTGTCTCAGACAG
>JAUCNO010000978.1:1651071-1685552 GCA_032353835.1 Enteromius viviparus
AATGTGATGTTTTCTCATTGTCTGACTGCACTCTGAGATTTTCTTTGTAAAATGTAAAGTGCATTATAAATTAAATTCATTATTATTATTATTATTATAAATGAGTGCACAATCAAATCTGCCCTTACAGAAATATCTATCTGTCTATCCATCCATCCATCATTATATCATTCTGTCTGTCTATCCATCATTATATCATTCTGTCTGTCTATCCATCCATCCATCCATCCGTTCATTCATTCATCCATCCATCCATCCATCATTTATTTATTTTTTTAAGAAAAGAAGGGACAATACATATTAATAAACATTTTCACAAATGTAAATGTCAGATTATAGCCTAAGGCTAATTTCCATCTGCAGACCCCCTGCATCATAATTCTATCTATTTATCCATCCATCCATCATTTTATCGTTCTGTCTATCCATCCATCCTTCTATCATTCTATCATTCTGTCTATCCATCCATTCATCCATCATTCTATCATTCTGTCTGTCTATCCATCCATCCATCCATCCATCCATCCATCCATCATTCTATCATTCTTTCATTCTGTCTATCCATCCATTCATTCATCCATCCATCATTCTATCATTCTGTCTGTCTATCCATCCATCCATCCATCTATCTATCCCCCTGCTTCATAACAGAAGTCATTTGCATATATAATTCTTAAAAGTACAGTAGCAAATACAATCTGTGTATCTCTACGGATCAGAAAGATGGTGGGAAATGATCATGAAAAACCTGATTAACTGATAATGTAACATTAGAGAAAATAAAGTCCACAAACATGTGAAACAAAAAGAGACAGAGGGAGAGACGAGCGATGAGTTACTTGGACTGGTCCAGCGCAAGCCTTGTGATCTTCAGGCTGTAGTCTGGACAGATGGAGGTGATGGACAAACGGTCGGACGAATGATACTGAACCCTGCGAGTGACAGTGAGGGAGGAACAGGAGGATTTTGGGAAGCAGAGGGAACAGAGTGAGCTTTGTGCTCTGTGTTCCAAACACACAGATGAAGCCAAAATACATACTTAAAATAAGCTTCAGATTAAGTGTCTCACAATCATCACAATAATAGCTGGTGTTCAGGCAAGGATGAAGAATACTATTTAAATGTGTGACAGTCAAACAAAACATTTAGATGAAAGCAATGATCAAGTCACTTTGCACTGGAGCAAAAAAATAAATAAAATCCAAAACAGATCCTCTAACCTGACAGGTATAGACGTGAAGGGTTTCTTGTAGATGTCGGCCAGTTTGTCCATCACAACCGTAGCAGTGGTGAAGATGCGGTAGGTGTGGAGGAAGGTGTTGAGGAAGTCGATGGACAGGAAGCGCAGGTCGGTCAGTCGCTCCAGGAGTCTCTCCACGCTGGCGTAACGGATCTGAGGCACCTTACAGGAGTTCAGCGTCTTGCTGAAGCAGATGTCCACATCGTCTTTATGCAGCCGCGCATCAGACCTGCAGACACGAATCAGCAAAATACAACTATATATATAACTATATATATCTATATATTAGATGAAAGTAAAAAATATATATATCAAAAGTTTAGAAACTAGAAATAATATCTGGACAGCTAACAGAAAAAAGTTGTATAAAACAAAAAGAGGAAATTTTAAAAACTAAATTTTATTTTAAAACAATAAAATATGTATATTTTATAATAAATATTTGTTTTGATATTTGTAATTTTTAAATAAATAAACATTTGATTTCAAAGAAATATGTATTTACTGAATTTTAATAAAAATGTCTATTTTAAATAATTAAAACAAAAAATAATTATGCAATGAAATTAAATAAAATCTAACTATTAGATGAAAATTAAAAAAAAAGTAAATAGGTTAGAAATTAGAAAGAATATCTGTACAGCTAACTGAGTGAAAAATGTATTAAAACAATTATTAACTTTTAAAAAATACATAGATTTTTATTTTGAAACAAATAAAGTATTTAGATTTTATAATAAATATTAGTTTTTTCTCGATATTTGTGTTTTTATAAAAAAATGTATGTGTGTATATGTAAAAAGCTATCTTAATTTAAATACAAAATAAAAAAATATTTACTATTATCTACAATTACTAAAAATTACATTTTTTTAATCAAACTGTAATTAAAATGTCTAACTAAAAAAAAACATTAAACCTTCTTTTTATTTATAGAGCGCCTTTAACAATACAGATTGTGTCACAGCCCTTTACAGTATCAAATAGGAGAATAGTGTAAAAATGTCAGTGTAAAAAAAATTATTAATAAATGTGAGTAATAATGACACTGGAGTGCTTGTGTTTTACTTGATCATGTGAGGCACGGTGACTTTGGAGTTGTCTTCGAACACGCTGGTCATCAAGCCATTGCACCGAATGTTGTCAATGCACTGAATGGCATAAAAACAGAATAAAAACAAAAACAGAATGGAGTGACTTCACACATACACACACACACACACACACACACACACGTTTTAGCAATTGTAACAGGAGTCAAAATGAACAAACTAGGGGTGCACAACATATCATTAAACAATCACTATCAGCAGATATTAGCATCTAAAATGACCAGCATTCGTCTGATTAGGGTGCTACTGGGAGCATATAATATAAGAGCTTATATTTCCTATCTAAAGATCTGTAGCACATAAAAGTATAGCTAAATAAACAAAAAGACAGTTGCCAGTATTAACCCACAATTTGCATATAAGTTCATCCCTAGGGCGAAGTTTATAATAGACAGTTCATATTATTCAAAAACCTTACCGTAAAGTGAGAGAAACTATTTATGTCAATGCAAATACAGTATAGTGGAAACTTTTCATGCATGTTGCTTTCTAGCTAGAAAACATGAACTTCTGCTCTTTGGGGTTGACTGAATCTTTCCATTTTTGATTTTGAATACACCGTTTGATTCTTGTACATGCATTTTTGTTTTATATGAGTTGTTGTATTCATAAAAAAAGCTGTCTGTGGTTTATTTTGAATAAGCATGTATTGTACCTGGCTTATGTCGCTGGTCCAGGCTGCTTTCTCCTGCCGAGATGGAGCGAGCAGAACCACTGCAAACAACGGACCATCAGCAGGTTCAACCACTATCTTAAACTCCAGATGATTGAAGCCCTGGCCTGCAGCGTTATCTGAGGAGATTACAAACCAAAACTCACTCCATTCACTTCATTACTAAGTTTAATGCTAACAATAGAGGTTGGCTTGGTGTCACACTCACAGTCTTCATCATTGGCGTCCAGCTCCTCGATAAGCGTACACTCTATCAGAGACAACGTGCCTCCCTGCTGAAGTGTTGAAGACAGGTACTTTTATTAAATTAGTTAAACTACTAAAAAACCAGTACACAGATATATTTTGGGTGAACTATTCACTGAAGTAACTGGAAGTATGACTTTGATTCTCAGTATTGCTGATCTGTTATTATCTTCGGAGAGAATCGACTCACTTTGAGCAGGTGCAGTTTTCCGCCGGAGGTGCGTGTGCAGATAAGGAAGTGTTTGGTGAACAGAAAACACTGGCGTTCGGCTTCTTTCCTGAGCGTCAGCGAGCCCAGACGCACCTTACTCAGTTTACCCTTCTCCACGGAGGGCAGCTGAATCAGAGAGCCTACAGCACACACACACACACACACACACACACACACACACACACACATCAGCTCATTACCCAGAGGAGGAAGAACATTAAAGACAGTGTTTCAGGGAGAGAGGGCAGCACTGTCTCATTCAGAGACGCTCTTCTATAAGACGAGATGCATTAAAATGGCACATTAGATCTCATTAGAGCACATTTCACACCTTGCTGTCAGTGTGGAGCAGAGCTGAATGAGATCAGTGTTTGGGTGGAGCAATGTTCAGACAAAAATACTGACTGACTGACTCCGGTTAGGATGCTCAACTTTTTGAAATAAAGAAATAATAATAATATACAACAAACATATAGTACATATGTATTTTACATAAACACATTTTTTTTTTAATAAAATAAAATATTTAGTTTACTTGTAAATATGCTTTATCACTTTTTCAAATAAAGAATTAATATTAATTGTAAAACATTTACTTTTATTGTTATCATATATAAAAAAACAATATATTTATTTATATAAAATAGTTTTTTATTTTTAAAATGAAATAATTTTGTTAGTAATAAAACTTATTACAAACAAATATTAAATCAAAATTATAAAAAGGTTAAGAAATAATGTTTATTAAAATAATTACCAACATATTTATTTAAATAAAATTTGTGTAATACTTTTATAAAATGCTGTAAAAAAAATGCACAGAGAAACAAACAGGAAGGATTTTATTTTGTAGAACACTTTTACAAAATGTATTATAAAACCAAATAAACAATTTTTAACACAAATCAAATATTTTGTTTGCTTGTAAATCACTTTTTTCAAATAAAGCAATTATATTTATTTTAAAACAATTGAAACTTTTATTTTTAGCATATTTAAAAATAATATATTTATTTATATTAAAGTTTTATTTTTGCTAGTAATAAACATTTATTACAAACAAAAATGTAAAATAAAAAAAAATTGTATTTAAATAAAATATCGGTTTTATTTTGTATAATACTTTCATAAAACACATTATAAAACTAAATAAACATATATTTTTTTAAATATGTTTAATATTAATTGTAAAACAATTACTTTTATTTTTATTATATAAAATAATAGATATTTATATTAAATAGCTTTATTTTAAAAAATATTTTTGTTAGCAATACACATTTATTACAAACAAATATTAAATAAAAATGTTTAAAATAATAATCAACATTTTTATTTAAATAAAATCTAAGTTTTATTTTGTGTAATACTTTTACAAAATGCAGTAAAAAAACTGCACAGAGAAACAAACAGGAAGGAATTCACTTAATCAAGTATTGGAGGAGAAAAAAAAAAAATAAATAAATTTAAGAGGACGTGTCCTGAAATCATTCCTATGACTGTAATGAAGCGTGTCTCACCCTGTCGTACAAACGTCTGACTGGTGTCAAGCAGAATATCACAGCCCTCCACGATCATCCGCTCGATCGCCAGGTTCTTACGGATGTTTTCTGTGTCACTCACTTCATCGTGCATCATTCTGAGAGCACATGCACAAACACATTTCTATCATCTCAGGGTAGAAAATAATTGGATTGTAAGTGTATTTTTTGGAAGAATGGAAGTTAAACGAAATGTGAATTGGACTGAACTATGACATATTCTACATTTAAGAGAAAGAGTGAACAATGCCTTGGTCACATGAATGTTAATAATACAATCCAAAAGCCTTGTTTGCATTTAAAAGCATCACTTTTTCCACAGAGGAAGCACTTACACTAATGAGGCTTTTTGATAGGAGAATAACCACGTTTAAAGCAAACTATCTAATATCACCTCACAAAAGTGTGTGAGGTGTCGGCATCTTACTGATTTTATTAGGATGATATTAAAAATTGGTAAAGAATTAAGAGCTAGAATACAGCATTTTAAAATAATCAGTACATATGCATTTGAAATAAATATGTTTTATTGTAAAACAAATAAAAGATGGTTTCTGTAATAAATATATATTTTAATTGTATAATATTAAATATTAATTTGTAATTTCAAATAAAGGATTAATATTATTTATAACTATATATATATATACATATAATTTATAAAGGATTAATATTAATTTATAACAAAAAATAATTATATACATATAAATTTAGACACACACAAATAATAATCTTTTGTTACGAGATTTATGTTTTTGTAATATCTCTAATATTAAATATTGACTCATTTTAAATAAAACATATAATATTATATATTATATAATATATATAATACATTTTCTATAATATTAATAAATTAACAATACAAATGTTTTTCAAAATATTTGTTAATATTTGAAGTATTTAAAATATTATTTATTTATTTGAAATTTTGATTAAAACTGATATTAAACAGAAAACTGAATTAAAGAAAGAACGGTATGAAGAACGTTTAATTCTCTATACTCAATATTAAACTGTAAAATCTTCAAAGAACCTTACAGCATCTCAAGAGCCCTGAACACCTCTTAACATGAAGGATCTTTATTTCTAAGTTATTTTAGTCTTCACTCACTTGGACAGCTCCTCAAGTTTGGATTTGGCGAACTCCAGACTCTTGCGCTCCACATGTTCGTGAGGCGTGTGAGCGAGGAGCTCGTGAAGGGTGATGATGTACCGCGGGATCTTAGTAAAACACACAATTACTCCACAGTTAAATGAAATACGATATGCGGTATGCTAGTGTTTCTATGGGTTACTCTCACGCTCGCTGCTCAAAGGTCAGAGGTCAGCGGCTCACCTGAAACATGGGATATGTGAGGAAGGTCTCCAGCATTCGGCCCTCACAGGCTGCGTTTGCTTCATACTGCTTCAGAAGCTTGTCAAAGTCCCGGTTCTGTTTGCAGTTGGCCAGAACCTGCAGACTGTACTGATGGTTTCGCACAAACTCCTGATAAATGTTCAGCATCGGCAGCAAGATGTCGAAGAGATCCGCTGAAACGCCACAGCATCGTGTGTATGTGAACGTTATGATATATAAGCACTGGATGAAATTCTGCTAAATTATTCATATATTTTCTATTCTGACTCATTAGATGTTATAATGGGTTTTATGTGTGGAGAGTAAAAAAGCCTTTTACCGCATGTCTGCATAAATAACTAAATAAATAAACTTACCTAAGACTAACGTTGGCCAGTTGGCTATCCGAGCCTTCAAGCCTTGATGGAATATCTCATGGAGAAACATTATCGTCTCGCTTAGAAATAAAGACACAAATACTTTCAGAAACAATTGCATAGTTTGAAATGTTTTATACGTTTAAGTAAAAGGTTAAGTCAGTTTTTCTTCATCAACAGCATGACAAAATTCTGACAGCATGAAATACTGAGTAAAGCTTGATTCTATCATGAAATAAAAAATTTAAAGTGATTCCTAGCTGAAGTAATTGTGATTTTTATCCCACAATTCTGACTTTTATCTTACAATTGTGAATTTATATATTTTGTACAAATAGAGAAAAAATTGCAAGCTTAAAAAAATTGTGAGAAAAATGACTGTTTTCATTAATCATTGGAAATAAAAAAAACATATTTTAGAGAAAAAAAGTGGGAAACTTTTTAATTTTTTAAATTTTATTCAGTGAAAAAAAAAACAGGAAAAAAGTAATTATTTTGAGATTTGTTTTGAAATTGAAAAACTGGGTGTTGAGTTCTTGGCTTGGATTTGTTTTTCAGAGACTAAAAAGATTTTGAAATTTGAATTAAAATGAAAATGAAATTTTGAGATTAAAAAAACTTTAGCCTTTTTATTTATTTATTTTTTATTAAAACTAAAATAAAGGGAAGGGAATGGAATGCTTAGATAAACACTTTCTGTTTACTTTAAGCTTCCAGTGTATTAGACAGCTCCGTAATGGAGCAGTTCTACATCATAGAAGCAGTGCTGCAGCGAGAGCGATCATAACGAAGCATCAGCTGTCAAACGCATCGGATATTGCTGTAAGTCGAACACACCTGTTGTTCTCTCACGAGGCATTTGCTTTGTGCTTCGTGCTTTTGTTGGCACCCGTACAGACCTCGTGTGTTTGACTTGAAGCAGCGCTGCAGCCTCCGCTCGGTGTATAACATCAAAGAACCGCGAGAGCGTTTGACAGCTAATAGTTCTAGATGCTTGTTATGATCGCATTACAGAGCTGTCTAATACACTGGAAGCGTAAAGTAAACAGAAAGTGTTTATCCAAGCTCAATTGGTTATGCCCGAAAGAACGCAAAAGATTTGAAAAAAAATATATATATTAAAAAGGCTTATTGAGAATTTTTTTCTGACATTTCTGACGTTTTTATTTACAAGCAAAAAAACTAAAATTAAACTGACAGATGTAAACTTACAATTCCAAGACAAAAATCAGAACTGTGAGAACTGCAATATAAAATCTTGCAATTGCAAGAAAATAAGCCACAATTACTTTTTCATTTTGTGGTGGAAACAAAAAATCTGAATAGCAAGACATCAATTCAGAAAAACAAGTCAGAACTTGGTTATATAGTACATAAAGTCGCAGTTATTTTTTGTCCAAGTACTGACCCTCCGAACATGCATTATACCTATTAAGGAAGACGCTGCTGACATCGTCGTGACTAATGGGGGGTTTTTTGGAGCTGGCTGCCATCCTGAGCGGCCGAAGGAAGCAGTTGACCAGGATGGAGAGCTGGAGCACGTACTCCGTCTCTGCCTCCACCATGTTAAAGACGATCTGGTTTCTCTTTCTCATGCTCTCGGCGTGAGGTGAGCAGATGTAGTCCTGCACAATGATCTTCCACTTCCTCCTGCACAGCCAACCACGCATGAAGCCCTGCACCTGTGAGAAAACACACCCTAATATCTGCTCTCTCACCATCACAAACATCACTGTGTACATGAGGTGGATATACAACTGTAGACAATCATATACCTTCTTGATTTTCTTGATATCTGGATCTTCTTCCTCTTGATTGGACTCACAGGGCACCATTCGCTCTTTTGTTTTATTCAGAACAACAATCTAGAACACATGTTATTATACAGTTAATACACACACAGCAGGGTTGCCAGGGTCGATGCACATAAAAAAACATCTTTAAGAAATATTACAAATCTTACGGTTTACAATCTTTTGATTGACAGTTTATACAGTGAGGTCAATAAGTACAGACTTGAACAATAAATATGCAAATACAAACTAGTCTTTTTAGTTTTCTATTCTAACATTTTATTTTAAGTTGCTTTATGGGAATCCAGCAGCGGTCGACTGTGATTGGACGCTTAAAAACAAAGCTAGCTTATATTTATTTTCAGTTTGGGCTGTATTTCTTTCTGAAGAAGGTATTTTTAGCTCACTTCTTTTTTTATTTTTATTTTTTTGCGTTTTCAAGTTTAATGTCTCTAACAGAGAGAATTGTATGCATAGCTTTGTCAGTATAAAATGTTGTGACAAAGTTTATAATATTCAGTTTAAGAAATGTATCATGCATAGTCCTTAAAAAAAATAATTGAAAAAGAGGAACTAATCTAGATAAAATAATCCCCAAAATAAATTAATTAATTAAACATGCAAAAGAAAAAAAAATATATATATATATCTTATATATATATCTTATATATATATATATAATATATATATATTATATATATATCAAAATGTCTGTCAACTGTGATTGGACGCTGAAAAAATGTAGCTTGTTTTCATTCCTTTCATTTCATGGGTTTTAGAGTGTAAATTGTTCTGTGACCTGGCAACCCTGGACCGAACCGATGAAGATGAACAGACCTCTGACTTCAGTCTCTCGATCTCTGTGTCCTGGTCTTCCAGTTGCGTCCGCAGCTGATTTGCCGCCACCTTTTCTGTCTCCATGATCTGCACCAGATGGATGTATTTCTGCATGAGAACTTCCCGCTCTATGATGAGGTCTGAATAACTGCCAGAGACAGCAGAGGGACAAAGCTGGTTAGAAACGTTTACGAGAGCTAAAACATCAGTGAGCCATTTGAATGCATTCAGAGTCATAGTTTTGTTTTTGTTTATGGTCTTTGAAGATGTTGCATCTGTTTAATTTAACTAGATTTTACTATATAATATGTGAAATGTGTGATTAAAATCATGATGCTTTCCCACCTCATAACAAGTCCATCAAAACTACATGCTGCTAGGCCAGTTTGGAAACGGTCCTGATGTCCACACACAAAACTCTAATATAAGACCATTTCTGACATCCAATACGAGGATTGTGTATAAATTAAAATAAAATTTGGTCAGTTGTTTTATATCTAGATCTTTGACTTTTGACTGTAAACAAACTTTTGCAAATATTTTTAATTAAAGAAAATCTACTGTATATAATACACTGTAAAACATGACTGTATTGTAACGGTAAAAAACTGAAAATGCTACGGTAAAAACCCGTTAAATGGTTACAGTTAATGGTAAATTCCTGTTAAACGTACAGTACAGGGAAACACTGTAAACTGACATTCCCAGAATTCCTGCACTGCATTTTAAATTTTGTCTGAATTTGATGTTTTTTTTTTTTTAAATAACTATGTTTCGTCTTAGTTTTTTTGTATCAGTTATGTTCATAAGGGTTGTGTGTCACATGTAATGTTGTTAGACGAATGTTTATTGCACATTTCAGTTTAATCATTCTTACAATAATAATGTTTATTGTTTGCGCCACTGAGCTCCTTTTATATAGGTATGTTCATATTTAAAAGCTGCTTGTGATTGGCTTTGGTTTATCATGTGACTTTCTCATCATCAGCTCCTGCATTTGGTAGGTTTCAGTGTATTTCAAAGCTACAAAACAGATTTCGCTACTTTAATAGGTTGGTATATTAACATTATATCAGTTTTTACAGTTTACGGTTAGAAATTACAGTATTTAACTGTAAATTTAACATAAAACCAAAAATATTTTTATTGTATTTTTCATGGTTTTATTCTGGCAACCACAGCATTTCGGTTTTTAAACGTAAAACTTTGCAGATTTTTTTACAGTGTAGGTTTTATATGTATGCATTATGTTTAAGCTTTAATTATAATTTATACACTTTCGCTTACATTTTTGTGTATATTTGTGTCACTTTTATATATATTTATTTGTTTTATATATTTTTTGTTATATTCATATTTTATATAGTTTTTGTTCATTGATTTAACTTCAAGATAAACTAAATGAGAAATTAGCTGAAATAAAATAAGTCTAAGATTGAATTTTTAATTGTAATTTAATATTATATTTAACCAATATTTTAAGTGACATTTTTTTTTATTGTTTCAGTTTTAGTTATTTAGTCCTTCAAGTAAAACAAAACTGATCTTGTTTAAAAATGTTTTTATCATTTTAGTTTTCATTATTAATTATAATAACCCTGCTGTGGGTTCGCTGAGGTCCCTTTTTCTTCTGAAAAACCGGAGATTTCAGCAAACGTCTTCATTTGCTACAAGAAACAAGTGATTTTTCTTCCTTACAGAATGGTAGTTACATGCTAACCAGCTCAGCAAAACCACATTATGTTCTCCAAAGATGTAGAGTGTTCTGTCTTTTATTGCACCTGGCCTGTCGAATGGCCTCCACCCACTCGTTACAATCAGCATCCTCTTCTGTCCGCAGCTCCAGAGGCTTCTGCCCATCGTGGCCAAAAATCACCAGGAAATAATACTGAAAAAGATAAGAGTGTAGGCCACAAATCAGCATTCAGTATTCACAGTGCATTTGGCCCATGGTGAGCAAGCATTAATACAGTTCTGACCTAAATAGAGACGCTTCCAGCGGCCGCTGCCATGAACTTGCATGCACTCATTAAATGGAAATGACAGTAGACGTGTTACTGAGTAATTTTGCCTTAAATCATGAAGCAGCATGTGAAACAGCCAATCAAAAAAAGATATTATAGTAAAACACCAAGCGTGTCACCGACACACCGTGGAAAATATATGAACAGATTACATCTGGAAGGGGAAAAAGTTAAATTAAGTGCAGTTTTCTTTTTCCACTATAGGATCATCACCAGAGCTGGGAAGATTACTAACAAATCACAGATGCTTTTAATCAAACTTGTTTTAAACGTACATAAAACATACAATAGTCATATAACTAAGTAAATAAAAAAACTTAACTTTTTACATTAACATAGTAAAATTAATTTAACATTACCTTACGCCAGAGTAGTGCCAAACTAGGCTCAATGTAAGAGTGTCTTTAGAGGGTTTGTGAGTTCATAAAAAAATAATTTTAAAAATGTACAATAACAATTATTTAAATCATTGAACACTAGAAATATAAATATTGTGAATATACATAAAATCTGTGGAAAAAACATGTGAACGTGTTGTTAAATGATTTGAAACATGAACTTCCTCAGATATATTCCAGATATACAGTATGTTGTATGGGGTTTTTGACTTAAGTTATGAATAAATCACTGCTATTATTTAAATAAAATGTTATCATGCAATCCCTATAAAGTAACTATGTTCATGTGCATTTTATGCAATATGTAATATACACTGTAAAAAAAAAAAAATTTGCGGTGAAAAAAAAACATTCAACTGTAAAAAATACAGTAACAATGCTTTATGGTTTTAAGTTAAATTTACAGTTTAATACCGTAATTTCATTAACTCATATAACGTATTATACCAACCTATTAAAGTACTATAATCTGCTTTGAAATACACTGATAAGCACCAAATGTATGAATGTACATGATGAACCAAAGCCAATCACAAGCAGCTTTTAAATATGAACATGTATAAAAGGAGCTCAGTACCAATAAACATTAATTTAACAACATCACATGTAACATACAACCATTTATTTAAAAAAAAAAAAAAACTTCAAATTTAAATAAAACTTGAAATGCAATGGAGGGAATTCTGGGAATGTCTGTTTACCATTAACCAGCTAACAGGTTCTTACAGTTTTACCGTAAATTTTTTACTGTGTACTCTAATTACAGGTGCCTCAATTTTGGAATCTGGTTACATATTCCAGATAGCATGTTTTTTTGAGACACTCCCTTGTTATACTTGTTGTGTGACCGGCCTACAAAATACAAACAATGGCATATACATTTTTCATGATGCTGTATTATTACCAAACAGTGTATTCAGTCTTATTTACGTTCAATTAACACAGGTTTTGTACTCATATTTGGAACTGCTTAGGGCTTGTTGATCTTATGCAGCTCAGTTTTTGAATAAATATTCCCCAAATTACCCACAAATAATGGCTGATGCATTATTTCAGATCAATAAAGACTATGACCGATAGGTTTCAAGAAGAAATACAAAACCTGTGCTAATTGAAGGAAAACAAATTGACAAAGAGATTTCAGAGAATTACAAGCTATTTTAAAAGGCCAGTGTTTTTTTTAAAGGAACACTTAACTAGGTAAAAGATTTTCACTACAGATTTAATTTTCTCATGTATATTCACTCGTTTATGAATAGAAATATGAGCTGGGCATGCTCTTGACAGGTTCACCCTTAAATAAGTGATGGAGCGAAAGAGCCAGAAAACTGTGAGAGTGTTTTATAGGACGTAGGCTTAAGGGCTGGTTTGTGTTCCCATGATGCACGGCTGGTGTGTGTGTGTGTGTGTGGTTACGTAATCGGCAGAGCTTCTCCTCTGTCTTTAATGTGCTGTCCTGAGCCTCAGGCCTTGTTTAAACCAAGAGATAACAATAGACACAGCCGGCCCACAAATACATGGGATTCTGTTTCACTTTCAGCGACCCACAGAACTATCAGCTCCCACCGAATGCCATTAAAATCTGCTTTATGTATCCGATTACAACAACAAAAGCTCATTGATGGGTCAACTCATTTGCATAATTTCTGCTAGCAGCTCTAGATGTGTTTTCTTGGGTCACGCACATAAACGTACACAGATTGTCCTTCCCAAGTCATGCACTGCAGACTTTCATTCAGATAACCGCGTCTGAGAGAAACACGCTGCCAGAAGGGCTACTATTCTTAGACGGGGACCCAGAACTGTGTTGCACATGTGTGAGGCTCGTTTATGGTCAGAAGAGCTCACGAAACCACAAGAATCACGGGAAACACCTCCACATCAAGGGCCAACATCTGTAAGAATCCAGAAAATGTTCATGCAATGGCATTTTAGAATGACTTTAACAAATCTGAACTAAGTTGACATTGAAAAACTTACGTTTCATATTTCTCAGATGGCTGGGAAGAACTTTTACCATTATAAAATAAAAGATATACAGTGTAACATCTTGGCTTTTTATTTTCAATGCAGTTAACATAATGATATTAGTTATATTACTGACACAAATGTCAGTAAAATATACAAAATAGACTGCCAGTGAATCAGAATTAATATTGCAATAACTTAAAATATATTTAAAACGTATACCTTAAAAAATATAAAACATTCATATATACTCTCAAGCTCTACAGTTTTTAACAAAATAATATTTTTGTTTAGCAATGATGCCTACATAATATATATTTCTTTAATAAGAAATATATAAGAGTTTGTTTGCAAACAAAGTATTTTTTAACAATTCTTAAAAATCATGTTTTTTCATTGTGTATTCCAGTTAGTCTCAGGAAAACTGCAGTTGTTGTTTTTTTGACTATGTTAAAAAATGATTAAAAAAAATAATTAATTTATAATTTAAAATAAAATTTAAAATTTAAAATATAATTTAATATTTAATAAAAACATAATAAAAAAACTAAGCTACTGTAAATAACTAAATAAAAACACGATTTTAAAAAGAAAAATTTTATATAAATGCTTAAATGCTTTTGTTTTGAAACTTGCATTAAAAGAATGTAAAATGTAAGAATGTAACAAAAAGAATGTTCAAAATCTATTATGGTTTGCAAAAAAGTGAACGTTTCAGCTAGCGACACTCAGCTTATATTCACGTCCAAAATGGTTATTTTGAATAGTAATAATATTTCACAACATTCACGGTTTCAAACACAATCTTGGTGAGCAGAAGAGACTTCTTTCGAAACTATTAAACAAAAAAAATCTCATCAGCCATAAACTTGAACAGTACAATTTTACATAAAGTGCAAGCAAACTGACTTTTCCCCATCATTTACAACACTTAAAGAAAAAAAAAGAAACAGCGTATGCTTTAATATTAATGTAGCCTTTAAAGAGAACAGAACTCAAAGTCAGCTGGTGATGTATAAGTGCTGCAAGCATGATAATACAGTGGCACTTCAACATGACATCAAACCTGATTTCCATGGTAACACAAGCCATTGTCACGCTGGTGGTTGTGTCAAGCATATTTCATTTGCATCTAAATCTTTATCATGTACGTTCAAAGAGGGAGATGCATTTCCTGCTGGAATATCGGCCGATCTGATAATGCAGTTATGAGCACTTCCAATTACTATCAAAAACTACAGAACCGTCACATTAAAAATGTCACATGACATATTTAATTCTTATTTTATTCTAAAATAAAAGCATGCATTTCACACAGAAGATATTTTTTCCCATCAATAATCGACCGTTTTATAAATACACAGGTTAGTTTGCACATCACAAAAGCTTGTTTAATTGAGTTGGCCCAGAAATCAAAGCGCAATCAGCATTTGTTTAAAAACGCTGTTGAAGTAGTAAGAAGCTCTCTGATGCTTCGTGCTGTTTGATGCGTCCTTCATCAGCACCAGTGAACGCACACAGGCTCAACGTCAACATACAATAATATTATGATTAACACACCAAATTGATGATGCCTGGCAAAATGTATAATGATAATGGATATAAATAAATAATTACAAATATATCATTTTAATTTAAATATATAAAAATAATAATAATTGTTTGAATATATATTCAAATTTTAAAATGTGATTTAAAATATCTTTGAAATTTAATGCATTCTTTGTTTTAGTTTTTTTTACTTCTGTCTTACTTTTCCCCAAATGCTGAATGGTAGTGTGTATATATATACAGTATCACATGTTTCTTTAGCAGCAATCAACATATTAGAATGATTTCTGAAGGATCATGTGACACTGAAGACTGCAGGATTGATGCAGAAAAAACTGTTGTTTTAAAATGCAGTAATATTCCACAATTTTTCCTATATTTTTGATCAAATAAACACAGCTTTGGTGGCCAGAAAAATGTAACAGTTTTTGACTGGTGTTGTGGTTTAATGAATAAACATGCAAAGTAAAAAAAAAAATGTTTTATAAAAATAAAATGGAAAATATTACACTTCACATCCACACACACACACACACACACACACACACACACACACAAACTAATGAACGTGTTTCAGATTGACAGCACACTGCTGGCCAGAGCTGACAACTCATAATCTCAGAAAAGTGTGTGTGTGTGTGTGTGTGTGTGTGGAGGGGAGAGCAACATCTGCTATAACATGACAGAAGAGATTGTGAGTGGCTTTACTAAATCTGACAAAACCTCTTCTTATGGGAATGCCTTCAATTGGATAGAATTATACATTAAAACGGTTTTATTTTAAAAATGTGAAAAGTTTTAATAAAAGGTTTAGCGTTAGTTATTCTAACTTATATTTCACCCTATAAAAGCAACCAGGTTTCATAACAATATGTACCCTTGTGCACTTTTTATGCAACACCATTTTTATGTACCTTACAGTACATAAAAGCCACAGTTTTAAAAGAAATATCCACTGAGCACATTTTATTACATTGATATTGGTACCTGATAGTGTTAACAAATGCAAAACTGATATAAAAACACATTTGATGATGCAACCATGTCATTTCCACATCCTAGTTACAAGCGTAGTCACACAGGATTGAACTGGAGCTCATCTCTGTACTCCGCGAGCTACCGAACAAACCTAGCGTCTATGAAAACACATAGATATGCGTGATGCTAACGTCCACAAGCAGCAGTTTTCAAATCTCCCAGCATATTAATACTGTTTTGAAGTCATAACATGATATTCTTCAAGCAAAGAAAATTGTGCTTTATTAATCAAAAATGAGTTTTACTGCCTCTAGTGTTCATTACTTTTGGAAACAACAGTGATATGTACTTACTGGTACATATTTTGTGTCTCGCTAAAAAGCTACATTTATGCCATGAGAAAAATAATAAAAAGTAATTACAAATTTATTGTTACATTTCTCACACTTTATTTATAAGTGGCATTATTCACTATGATAAAAGTACGTTGTAAAAGTGTTTATTTATACTTTTATTATTAAAATGAACACAAATTAAAAGAAATACAACACACGTCATGAAATATAAATAAATGCTCATTTATTTTTAATTAAAATACATTTTATATTTTAGCAAATTTGGCTAATTTGAGGGTTGAAAAAATAGCGCATCAATGTATCAATTAAAAAAAACCTGCATGCTCACTTCATTAATAATAAGTTTATTTTTAAGTGAGCAAGCAATGATGAATTTATCATCAAGTCTTTTTTCGGTAACACTACATTTAAAGACTTTATATGCAATGCATTATTATTAAAGGGTATAATGCCTTAGAATTATTTATATTATGTTTTGTAATACATTATATCTTGTCGTAAATCATTATACCAATAATGAACTGATAATTGTTATAATGTGTTAACTGGTGTTACAACGGTTCATGAGACTGTACAATGCATTATAAGCTGCATTACAACTAAGAACTATAAAGGCTTTAAGAAAAAGTTTACCCTTTTGCTCCTCCTAGGGTGTGTGCTTGCTATAGTGCTTTTTTAGGTTATCTTCAGCAAGGACAACAGGCCTTAATCTGGACGAAGCATGTTGGCCTGAGTGCCGTCATGCTGATGAGGGGCTTTCAAGTCTCATGTGGTCCCAGTAGGATCACAATATATCTGCTTCATACGCAGAAGATGAGTGCATAATCTGCAAGATGCTGCTTAACACAAGAGTTACGTCTGTTTATATGCAGACTTGCTTTTAATATTAATTCAAAAAGCATTTTAATAAAGCACTTTAAAAGCAGGGTAAATTTTGAGGCTGATGCTCAATTTCAAAATAACTAAAAATACCAGTCAGTTTTGCTTGATAAACTGGTCTGTGACTAATAAAGATTCCACCTACTAAATAATTCAGAGCTGAGCATAACAACAACAAAAAAATTACATTCACAATATGTTCATGTCTGCACGCTGACAATAATTGTTCAAAAATGCTATTTCAGAACTCACTTGATGATGAAGACCTAAAACCTGGATTTGTAAAATAAACTTGAAAGCTATATCAGTGTACATTTACTCACTTACATCCACTCGTGTGTGAGTGTTCATGTTGATTGCTGATGGTTTTAACACCTTAACATCAACAAGAATCACAGGGGCTAGTTGTCACATGAGGAAGTTGTATTTTGTAGGAATTAGAAGAACGAGAGCAGTGGTTTAATATGTTGGTTTCTCAAATCTAGTTTAAAAAATAGAGTTTTGTAAGTTAGAACATGTTTTTTGCCCTTTAAACTGGGCTCGTAATATTTCACTCAAACCAAAACCATTCAAAATGTTATCCTCGGAAAACCTTATATACACGAGTTAACTTATAATAAAACACACACAGTACAGTGTATAAAATAGCTTTCAAGTTTATTTTACAAATGCAAGTTTTAGGTCTTCATCATCATCATCAAGTGAGCATTTTTGAAAAATTATTGTCAGCATGCATGCAGACATGAACATATTGCGAATGTAACTTTTTTTTTAAATTATGCTCAGCTCTGAATTATTTAGTACATCAGAAACTGGTGGGTGGAATCTTTATTAGTCACAGACCACTTTATCAAGCAAAATGATTGACTGAAAAACAAATCAAATACATTTCATACATTTTGTGTTTATACGGAAGCCGAGTTATAAAAACAAACCTAGACTGAGAAACTGTCCGTAGAGTAAACACTGTGACATCTAGCCCCGGTGTACTGTGTTCAATATGACACACACACACACACACACACACACTCTCTCTCACTCATAAACAGACACAAACACGTGGTTTGTGTAAAAAACAACTTCCTCAAAACCGACACGCTTACGACTTTGATCGTAACAGCTCGTAGATGTGGGGTGAGTTTGAGGTTTAGATCATACCTGCTGTTTATCTGAACTCTCCTTCCCAGCGGTGGACACTTTGGGAGACGGGATCCTCTCGCAGGTGCATCCCTCCAGCAAATAAATCCCTGAGGGTCTGGTGCTCTGCTCGTTCTCAAAGTAAAACAGCACGTTCTGGTAAAGCGCGAAGTATTTCTCGTTCCAGCGGTTGTTTTCTGCGGCTTTTTTGCTCAAGAACCCACGTTTGATTCCTTCTTTACGCGCGACCATGGACAGATAGAGCGCGTGCCCTTCATTATAACGCACGTTCTTCTGCATCTTACAGTCCTGACTGTCACACTGAACCCATTATCATCATCATCCTCCTCACACACAGCAGCCAGAGATGAGGATGATGATCTAAAGTCCAGCCGAAAGCGCTGATGCTGTGCGTAAAGGAGATTCCAGACGCGAGTGACGCGTAATTACGCACAGCGGTGTCCTAAAGGAGCGCGCGGGTAACAAAACAAGCAAAAATACACTTCAGAAAGTCAACAAATATATTAAAAATACGTCTGAAATGCGCGCACCGACGTAAAACAAAAATAGATCCAGTGAACAGACGGTACAACGGAATCACGACCGAGATCAGCGCTAATCGGCTTTGACACCAGCTTAAAGAGACAGAACTATTTACTCCCTCAGTCTCTGTTTACCCAACGCTCCCTATTTACATCACTGTCCACAGAGAATACTCTCTCTCTGACGCCTCCCTCAAATGAGTTTTGCCGAAAGCTGCAGATGCTAGAGTACTCTATTTTCAGGAACATGACAGAATTGTAGTCTTTTAAAATGCATTTAAAAAGTGCATGTTTGTCCTACGAATTGCTTCAATAAGAAGCGTTGTAGCGCGCAAAATACTACACTGCTTTTACGATGTGTAGGCCTAGTGCATGACAACTGTGTAGTGTTTTACACACTTTCCACAACAATGACAAAAACTGAAACAAGAATCAATTTGCAATGTCTCTCAAGTAACAGGATTCAATTTACTGAATCGGTTCGTACGAAAACGATTCACTAATTCATTTGATGCGCTGCGCATTTGAGTCTGTTTTCTTAACATTTTTCAATTCTGCCATTCTTTATTTACTCAAATTAGAATTTTCTCTCATCTTAAGTGTGCATCATCGAGATCTGGGGCCGGTTGCATAAAAGGTTAAGACTAGTCTTAAAAGTTAGTCAGCTAAAGGTTTCTTTAAGACTGGTCAGTTTTATATATTAAAATGCATATTAGTCTAAGTTGAATAAAAATAAATCCAAAAGAGATTACTCTTGGCTGACTGCTATTTTCTCAGACTAGCTCATAAGACACTGTCTTAACATGAAGGCTAAGTTTATGCAACTGGCCCCTGATTAAATAAAGTTTAATACAGACGCATAAAGAGACAGGTTTACGCCCCCTGGTGTTGATTGTATGAAATCACCAGTAAAAATAATGCTTTTATTTTACTCTTGTATTGATCATAGCACTACATTTTTATATTGTTATGCATGTTGGCATGTGGTGCGTGTGTTATATATAAATAATCTAATCTAAACTCGTTGTGATGCATTCTGGGATTGCCTTAGATACATTGCTGCTGCATAAATTAAAACACTACCTATCTAGGCATCTCTGGGTTTGGGAATAGAGCCAATGTTTCATGTGATGTCTGTGATTAGAAACACATATTAAACCTGTTTTTTCAGACAAGAATAAAGCAGTATAAAGCTTCAGGAAACTCACACTGCTTCTAATTTCATCTCCCGCTCCCGGCTGTATAAAGATGACTTCACTCCTACAAAGAGATGAACTTGTGTCTTACAGAGGAAGAGCCCACGATACCAGACGCCCACTTCAGCACAACCTCTGCAGGAAACCACATTAAGAGCTTACCCAGCATGCTTTCAGACTTCTTTGGGAACATGCAGTATAATATTTGCAGCTAATATTGAATATCCTCGGAGCCATAACTCATTAATCTCGATATATCAGTAAAACAGCTCAAACTGTAGCCTGCGAGTCGAAAGGCAACAGAAAGCCTCGTGATCTGCAAAACAATGATAATGGGGTACATTCAGCTTCATCTAGTCTAAAGCAGTACTAGGACAGGATTTCTGATTGTGTTCAGCCTTTTATCGGGGTAAGGTGAGGTCCTCAAATTTATCAGAAAAATAATAATAATAAAAAATAATATATATATATATTATCAATTTTTAATATATTATTATATATTTATTATAGATTATTACTACAATATATTTTAAATATATTATTAATAAATATATTATTATGTGAAGATTTACATGATCTCCATTTAAAATATTTTTTAAAAGTGCTTTTTATATAGATTTAATAAACGTTATACAATGTTATATATAAATAAACTACATTAAAAAAACATATATTGCAGTAGTATTGGTTGCTTATGTAAATAATATGTAAATATCTAATGGAACAGAAACATGAAAATACATTTGATTAAAAAGTTACGTCTAATAAGATTATTTATATGCAAAATTAATATGTATTTTCCATGTATATGTATTTTATTTAATTGCTATTCCTATACAAATTTCAAAAAGATGCACACATGCATATAATTTTTTCCCTCTCCAATATCTTTACATAATTTCAATCATTTTTTAAATGATCTAAAAAAAAAATATTAGAATGGGGAAATTTTTCTTAATTTATTTAATTTTTACTTGATTATTTATTTTACTTCTTTATTTTATTATTTAAATTTGTAATATTTTTAGATAATTATTGATCTGAAAAACATGACACTTTATTACTTCCAAAATATGTGGAGGTCTTTCGGTCAGGGAACGCTTCAGCAAGGGCAACCCTGTGGGATTATGGGGGATTACTGGTTTGTCTGTCAATCCCAAAAACAGTGACACACTCATAACGGTCAAAAAACGGGAGAGGGTGGCAATCTGTTTGTAGATATTGTTTCTAAACAAACGCAAGTGGAATGAAGAGTCAAGATTTATGGATTTGGAAAGGGTATGATGTCCAGATACTGGGAAGAAACATCAACTATCCGCAAGAAGCAACCAGATTTGCAAAGCATTAAATGTACCGAACAAATATATTTAGCTGTTCTGTTTTTAGTGTGGTTACTATAGAACTATTTCAATTGCTGGCAATATTAAATATGATATTTAAATAAATTAAACCATTATACAAACAAAGCTGCTAAAACTGCTGATAGAGTGCCATCTTGTGGCACGTTTAGAAAGAAGAGGTCATGTTCAGTGGTGTTTGAGAAGCAGAGCATCTCTAGATGCCTACTATTTCTCATGCTTAATTAGGCTAAATCATCTGAAAATCATGACTTTTGACACCTAATAAACTACTTAGCAATGTTTCATGAACCATTGGGACCTTCTTAACAGTGTAGCAATGTACTAAAAGCCTCAGAAGTACTGTAACTGCACAGCAAAGCCTTCGCAGCCACCCACAACACTAGTATTGTGTCAGCAGCTTTTGCACTGGAAAAAAGCATTCATGCTTCCTTGCTCTGAAGATAGATTTCACATGTTTTTGTACAGAAATGAAATGAAAATCAATCTGAGCGGACGCTGCCGACTGCTAATAGAGGAAAAGCATCATTAATGTCACTCCGTTTACGGAGGAAAACTTGCACCTGATGTTCTTGAATAGTTGCCATGACGACGGCTAAACAATTAGGCTGTCCTCTGTGAAGCGGGTTCAGGGTTTCTATTAACAGCAGACACATGTGAAGTGACACAGCTCCATGGGTGTAATAACATAAAAATAAAAATAAATTAAAAATGTAAAACAGAATGAAAAAAGAAAAAAAGAAAAAAGAAAAGAAAAAAAATTAAAAACAGAAAAGTACATATATTCAACAATAAATAAAACAGAAAACAAAGTGTAATAAAATACTATAGTAAAAATAAAGTAAACAGAAATGTATGTAAATAATAATAAAATTATACTTAGAGAATAAATATATGAAAGGTTGAATAAAATAGGATAGACTAGATTAAAAAACAAAATAGAATAAACATTAAGTAAAAAATAAAATGAATAACACTGAACAAAAAATAAAATAGAATAAAGAATGCAGTAAATAAAACAAAATAGAATTTGAAATGTATATGAAATATGAAATAATGAAACAATTAAAAATAAAATAACTAAAATAATAAATAACTACTTTTCAATCTATTGAGCATTTTTTCTGCTGAATGACTAATTAACTAAAAACAATGTTTGTAATTAACATGGTGCAGCATGGAAGGCCTGAAAGAGGTTTATGTATTTCATTAGACTAATAAAAACAATTATTTATTAGTCCTTAAATACGACTGGTCTGAGCATGTACCTCCCTGTGATTATTTGGTGGTGATGAACAGGTAAAAGGGAGCTGTAATCTGGGACTTCACCGTGAGTTTAGTCCAGCCTGAGCGAGACTCATGCAGCATTTCTTTAGTTCACTGGTTGCCATGGAGATGGCATTGCTCAAGTGGACTGAATCTACGCCATCTCACCTTCCAATCAACCTGACGACAGATCTTTCACATATGTAAAGCAGTTACTATTTCAGATCCACAGCACCACATAAACAGCATTATTTGAAAGGTACGACGAAAAAAACACAGGTATCCCTAAAACAAGGTGCTTTTCTTTAGGAAACGCTTCCTGTTTGGTACGAGCAATGAAAAACATGTGCTGCCATTTGCATGTCCTCGAGTTCTGAGACATTACACATGCAACGAACACCGCACAAAGCACAGATGAAGTCATCCGGTATAACTTCAACAGTTAAGCCACAAAATCAAGACATAAAACAACTTAAGTTACATTAAGTTTACAGTATGGTTATAAAATGTTAGTATATAAATGTATAATACATGTAAATACTTTCATTATATATATGTGTAATCAAACTGTCCACTGAGGAAGCGACGCTGATTGACGATCAGTTTCTAATGCTCTGATTCAACAGGTGGAGATTATAGACAATTATCAAGTGCTTCTGCAGGTGGTGACCACAGACCACTTCTCAGTTCCTCTGCTTTCTGGAGATGTTTTGTTCTCTTCTGAATGCTGGCGGTGCTTTTGCTCTAGTGGTAGCAGGAGACGTAGTCTACAACCCACACAAGTGGCTCAGGTAGTGCAGCTCATCCAGGATGGTGCATCCATGCGAGCTGTGGCAAGAAGGTTTGCTGTGTCTGTCAGCGTAGTGTCCAGAACATGGAGGCGCTTCCAGGAGACAGGCCAGCACATCAGGAGACATGGAGGAGACCAACAACCCAGCAGAAGGGCCGCTACCTCTGCCTTTGTGCAAGGAGGAAGGGCATTGTGCATGGGGCGGATATGAGGGCCCGACATCCACAGGTGGGAGTTGTGCTTACAGTCCAACACTGTGCAGGACGTTTGGGATTTGCCAGAGAACACCAAGATTGGCAAATTCTCCACTGACGCCCTGTGCTCTTCACAGATGAAAGCAGGTTCACACTGAGCACATGTGACAGAGTCTGGAGACGCCGGGGAGGATGTTCTGCTGCCTGCTACATCCTCCAGCATCACCGGTTTGGCAGTGGGTCAGTAATGGTGTGGGGTGGCATTTCTTTGGAGGGCCGCACAGCCTCCATATGCTCGTGAAAGGATGCTTTAGTCCAGGTCTGGGAGGAGATCCCTTAGGAGACCATCCTCCACCTCAGCCTGTAGTGTGTGTTTCCACTTCAATTCTGAGCGTGACTCCAAATCCAGACCTCCAAGGGGTTAAATTTGATCTCCATTGATAATTTATGTGTGATTTTTTTTGTTGTAAGCACATTCAAGTAATTAAACATAAAATTATTTAATAAGGATATTTTATTCATTCAGATCTAGGAGGTGTTATTTTAGTGTTCCCTTTATTTTTTTGAGCAGTGTATTATACGCATACATATACTAATACAAAACACGCATTACAAGAAAAATGTATAACTAGAATAGTCCCTGGACAGGTTTTGATGAATACACTCTTATGGTAGTGCCTCTTTAGACAGAAAGAATTGCCTCTGCAGCCCCACAAATTGCTTGAGATTAAATTCCTTCTATATCTAAACTCTGAAAGGGTCCAAATGTGTATTTGAAGTTCCTGAGAATCAGGGTTATTTTAAGTCTTGATGTTTTCCTGCATCTCTCTCTCTCTCTCTCTCTCTCTCTCACACACTCTCTCTCTCCTACCCTGCCCGTTCTCTCTCAGCATGTGAATAATGCACCTCTCATTGTCGCTTAGATCTGATCAACGTCATGCCTGCAATACAAGCACAGTAAAACACATTTACACTACAGACAGAAGAGCAGCTGTAACACCAGCAAAACATCACCGACTTTAGCTTTCATCCGGATCAGGCTGAATTTCTGACTACACGGTAAGAACAATATATTTTTATCTCTTCTTTATCTATTTACCTCTGCATTAACACTGCTAGTCAGTAGTATTTGACATTAAAGGATAACACGCGCAGCTTATCATAATCATACCTCATTTTTACCACATGCAAACTAAAGGCAGAACATACTCTACTCCCATGTCACGAAGTTAACTGAATGAGGTTTGCCTGAAGCACTGCATTTTCTTGTGCTTCACTAGTGAAGTTGGTACAGAGCAGAGAGTGCTTTGAACCACAGTACCTTGTTTAGAATAGAAACACTTTGCGACCTCTTCAAAATCTCAAGTGCATAGTGGATACGCCATTTCGTACATCGTCTTTTCATGTACGTTACAAAAGCTTGAAAAGAATTGAAGCAAATGGCATCGAGTCATTTTCTGGTTTGTTTGTGCAACACAGCTGGACATGATTTCCAAAGGCCACTTTAAGTGCATAAGTGGAGCTTCTCTAGCTGCTCCCAGTAGAGTTGAGCAGCTCGGCAGAACATCGCTGACAGGGTAGAAGTCACAGCTACTCAAAAGCAATCGTCATTTCCTCCATGGTAACAGCATGCGAGACGCTCATGACAACTTGTTCAAACCCTTGTTTTCATCTAGAGGAAATACATTAGGTATTTGAACAGTCAGTACTGATGCGGTACTGGCAAAGCTTTGATTTCAATATCTACAGCATGCAGACTTAAGTACAGATGGAATGACATTTGCAAGCATTCTGTAACCTGACATTAAAGGAGCTCGATATTTGACGAGTAAGGAGCACAGGAATTAAGTGTCAGCTGAAAAAGCAAAGCAATGCAGTTTGGTGAAAGATTGCCAAAACTACAGAAATTTTCTCTGAAATAACTACACACAAAAACACCATATCAGCTTTCCTTCAAACCCATTTCTTTGTAATCGACCGAAACTGTTTTGAGGTCTTAAATATATGCAGGTTTTTCAAGAAAATACAATTTCAGTCTTTTTTCAAAAATGTCATGTTTAATTCAATGTCTGGAAGAGATTGCTTTCAAAATGTTTGTCTTTAATTCACAAGGCCAGATTCTGAGAATAGTTTGCAAAAACAAATTAAAACATATTTGCCAAAGTAACTTACATTAAATGCATAAAGACTTTATAATCTAATAAGACTTCTTTATAATGCATTGCTTAGATGTAGGATGAAGTTAACTCGTATCCATACCATCTTTACATAAGCACCTTACTGTCTCCCCAGTTGACTTAAAAGCTATTCAAGAGCACTTTATAAACCTCAATCAGAGGCATGATGTTCTGCAGGCGTGTCAGCGCTCTGAGAAAGTAACATCAAGGACAGCAAACACAATGGTCTTTAGAAAGATGCCTTTCCTAAAGAAAAGCGTGAGGAAGGCCAAGCTTTGCACTCATGCAGAAAAGGACAGGCAGTGCGAAGAATGTTGTCTGGCAGTAATGGCAAACAATAAAGCCAAGGTCCCTGCTTCGGTTTATTGAATTTAGCTTTTCAAAAAAAAAAAAATAATAATAATAAAAAAATTGCTTGAGCGGGAGAGCTGTAATTCTACAAAAAAGGAGCTTGTTGCCGAGCAGGACTGAATAAAGAAACACTGAAGGAGAGAAAGTGAATTTGGCTCCATTTTTGTGCGCAACCAATCAAGCATCTAATAACGAGCCGAACACAACAGACTCATTCAAAGCTGCTCGAGGCTTCATTGTGTAGATGTGTGTAATTTGCCACAAGAAGAGCTGGACTGTCTTCCATTCATCCAATACCTAACCTTATTCCCCCTTTTCACAGGCTCATGGCAGCATACGTGATCCCCATCAGGTGCAAGTCTCAGTGAAAGAGGTGAAGATGGAAGGCCCACAAGTTGTCAACACTGATGGCAACTCTTTGCTTAAAGCTGTCTACCTAAGTCGTCTTCGTCTCACGCGGCTACTTCTGGAAGGAGGCGCTTATATTAATGAGAGTAATGAGTGCGGTGAAACACCCTTGATAGTGGCCTGCAGGAGCAAGCATATGGACCACCAAAGCGTCTCTAAGGCCAAGATGGTTGGGTACCTGCTTGAAAGCGGCGCTGATCCCAACATCCAAGACAAGAGTGGGAAGACGGCTCTAATGCACGCCTGTTTGGAGCAAGCCGGTTCTGAGGTAGTAGCGCTGCTCTTGGGCAGCGGAGCGGATCCGTGTCTCGAGGACCATGCTGGTTCTTCGGCTCTGATATACGCCATTAATGCCAGGGATGAGGAAACTCTTAAAATCTTGATGGATGCCTGCAAAGCCAGAGGAAAAGAAGTCATCATCATCACCCCTGACAAACTTGCATGCGGAAGGCAAACAGCAAAACAGTACCTACCTATTCCTCCGCTTACAATGGCAGAACAATGGAGTTCCACCATCGTTCCCTGTGCTTCTCCATCTGATATTCTCCTCAGCACATCTCCACAGGGAAATCTTTCTACTAGTCCGACAGAGCACATGTTTTCCTTCAAGGAGCTCCAAAGTATGACCAATTCCCAACCAACTTCTCCATCCCACCAGGTTCCCCTGGTGAACAGTCGGTTGAGCAAAATCCACAATCTCCAAAGATTACACTCAGAGCCTTGGCTGAAGATCCCAGTGTCTTTCTTGGCCCAACAGCACGCCAAAAGCACCTGTGCTATGGAGGAACTCCCGGACATCACGCCTGAAGAAGAAATGACTTTCAGAATGAACAGATTGGCTTTTGATAACACGCCACTATCGCGGCATTGCAGCGTCGATTTGAAAGAAGCCAACTCTTTGAGTCAAACTTTAAGGCAAGGAAGCAACTGTGAAGGTTTAAGACCAGAAGGAGCACTATGCCGAAACATGTCCTTTGATAGCCTATCATCCCTGCACTCCTTATCCCATCCCAATCTTCACAGCAAAACCAGTGCGGAAGCTTTACCGGCTGAGAAGGATCAAGACAAAACCCTTCCAAATTTGGCCGTGTCCAGTCTCCGTAACATCATCCAGAGGAGGAAACTAGGAATGGACCACTACAGCTCCGACTCCCAACTATCGGTGAGCCACGGCAACTCTCCAGAAGACCGTAAAGGACAGTTAGAGAAGCGAAAACTCGCTAACTCGCGTTCTCCTACTTTGGTGGGCTCCAGGGAGTCTCTTGAGAGTGCTTCGCTGACGCACTTGCACAGGAGGAATCCCATCAGCTATGAGCGGCGTGGCTCCGGGGCGCTTTTGGATCCCATCTCCCATCCTCGAGCTGGTTTCCTCCCTCCGCTGAACCAGCATGCACCGATCCCGAACATTGGAAGTGGAAACCCAAGCAGCATCAAAGCAGTTTGTGGCGTAGCAGCAGGGACAAAGCCCTGCGTTCCCTTGGCTCCGGCGGGTTTTCCAAAGGATCTCAAGACCAGGAGGATGCTGATGAGAAGACACTCCATGCAAACAGAGCAGCTCAAGCGACATGGTGACTTCACAGAAATCTTTGGACACTGACAAAGGCATCGATATGCACTGAAACCAAATGATAGCATCCATATTCTCCAGTCTAATCAAAAACAAAAACTTTTTTCCATGCATCCTTAAAGGAATCCTTTACTCTAGTAATTCCAAACCTGCATGCATTTATTTGATCCGCCGAACACAAAGCAACATATTTTGAAAAAAGTTTGTAACCAAGCTGTTTTGGGTCAACATTGACTCTCATACTACAGAAGTCAATGGTGACCCAAAACGGCCTGGTTACAAACTTTTTCCCAAATATCTTCATTCTTGTTTGGTAAATAAATTCATACAGTTTTTGAAATACTTGAGGGTAAGTAAATAATGACAGAATTTTCATTTTTGGGTGAACTACTCCTTTAAGGTAAGGTCATGTTTAATACTGCTTTGTGATATTTCGTTGATAAAACCCAGCCAATTCTAATAGGAATCATCGCATGAGGTCGGAATATTTCCCTGCATAGATTTTGCACATTCAAGTTGATCACGTAGAGTAATGTGATTTCTGTGTTAAGCAGTGCTTCATGCATCTCTATGCTATTGACAGTGGACATTTTAATTGCTTGTGAAATTTCACAAATGTGACAGCACAAGATGACTTAAAAGGAACAATTGTAATTTGTACAATTATAAATGTGGCTAAAGCTTCAAAAGCTAAGAATACAGCATCCAAAACATTCAAATGACCTGTACAGTAGGTTCAAAATACCATTCAGACATCATTGGCATAGAAATTAAGCTTGCCAATATATACAACTTCATTCATAATACATTTAAGTCGTTGTGTATGAAACATGCCATATTGCTTGTGTGCTGTGTTTAATGTTCACAATGTCTTTTAAAAAATAAAACAATTACAACAGAACTATACTGCGATCAGAAAATCCCTCACCCATTTAGAAAACCTCACTTCCATCTAAATGGCAAAACAAAAAGGTACAGAATGAGCATGAGACAATAAATTTGTATATTTATCAAAATTTTATTCTACATGAGATACATATTAGAAATGAATGTTGTTTTGAAGAACATCCTTAGGTCCCATACCAGATAATTCATCAAGTAAATCTGGTTTTCACGAATAAATAGATATACATTATGCAAACTGGTACATCTTAACAGCTTTTTATAAAGCATAAAAATACTTTAATTGTGATGATTTAATTAATCAGTAACAGTGAGAAAATAATTTAACTCCCAAAATATTACACAAAGCCCAAATAAGGATCTGAGTTGTCTATAAAAATGCTCGACTCATTTCACAGACATTTAATCTCAATCCTTCACAAAAATCATGTGTATCTTAACAACACTTGTATTTGGTTGTGACAGAATTCTAGAAGCTTTCAGATTATTTTAATATACCAGTCCATATATCAAATAAACTGATTCATCACTGTTTATGCTGTGTTTTATCACTATGAAGAAAAACTGAATAAAAAACAAGAAACAAATCACGCGTCCTGTATTTCCTTTCACCAACCACAGTAAAAGTGCATTTTGCAAATGAATGAATGAATTTAGGTTTAAGCTGCAGCATTTAAAAAGTTATGATTTCATAAACTTGGCATCAGTATAATCAGAATTCATTTGAGGGAGAAATAAAAGCTTTGTTTTGCAGGTTTAAGGTACATTTTAAGCTGAATGCAAAATTGTAGGATCGCAGTTCAGTGAAAGAACTCAAGGTTATTGCATTTATAAAACGCCTACTTAATTCAGAAACACCATCCAGCATATTTCATAAGGAAAGAGTTTTCATAATTCAGTCTGTCAAACGGTTAGATATTTAAATGTCATGAGTATATTGAAGACAGCCTTGTTTACTCGCATCATGGTGGGTTGACCAATTCTTAAAAAAATTAATTAAGGTTTCAGATGTGTTGATATTGTTTTTTTCAGGCCAAAAGCTCTAAGGATTCTTCGATTCCTGGCTGGTTAGACCGATGACACATTTGTAGTGTTAACAGATGGGGCTGTTTTTCAGTAAAATTAACTGATAGTAAAATAAAGCCATTTAAAGATCTCAATAAATGGCCTTTTGTTTAATTAACGCAGTAGTGTGAAAATAGTTATAAACGTTAAAGCAAATCTTTTCATAGAGATCATCCTATGTAATTTTTAGGTAAATATAATACGCGTGTCTTCACAAGCATTTCTTTAGTTTTTTGTGGTTATAATGGCAGAATGTCTCATTTCAGTGCCCTATAAAAAATATCACTTTTAATCAACACATGAACTGTCGGTTTTAAAAATAGTATTTAAGCTTAATAAAAGCTTAATCGAATTAGCAGATGATTTCATCTGTTTTAAACAATCCAGCCGAGGCGTATTTTACCCTCTGTGTATTTTACAGATTGAGAAAAATGACTAATCATAAGACGCAGTACTTAAAAAAAGTACAATAATCAGTACATAAAATGTTCATATGGATTCCACATGAAGCTGCTTCATATGGTAACAGTAAATTATGATGGATGGGGAAAAACAGATCACAGATTCCAGCTCAGAGAAAACAGCTCTTCTTATGCTCGTCTGCCATGTGTGCAATCAAGTATCGATTATAATTATCGGTATATCTGACATTATAGTCATACATAAACAATTCTGTTCGTGTTCAAACTAAAATTCACCGATCAGCATCCAACGATCAGAAACACGACTGAAGAAGCAAAGTTCAGCAAAGTTCTCACGTTTTATTTGTGTTGCTGATTCAAGACCTCTGCTTTATTCTAAAGGATCGCTAATATAGTGCCACTTCAGTCAAGTGCTTTTCCTCTAAAATGCATCGAACTCTCCATACCTTGTCAGAGATCAGATACGGAGTCTGTCTCTCTGCATCTGAGATTCGAGAAGGTCTGACAGGCTGCCTGTGGATGGAAAGTTTGTGAGTCACCAGTGTTCAAATGCTCAGTGAGATGTAGAAGAAAAACTCCATGTCCATGGCCTGATGGGGGACGCAGGAGCTTCCTCCGTGGATAACAGGAATTAGAGCCCCGTCCAGATCGTTCATATACTTCTGAGGCAGGAGGCAGCCGCCAGAGCCAGCCTGATACTCAACCTATAAAAACACAAGAGATTCAGCTAAATATAAAGGCTCCAGGTTTGCTATGCTTGTTTAAAGGGCTGCATAAAATACATAAGTAGTTGTGAACATAAGTGAAAAAAATGTTTTTGTTTTCATGTAACTTTGATGAAAGGTTTTGATCTACTTCAAATGTTGACAACCTCATATAAAAAGGACTGCATAATTTGACTACATTTTTTTTTATTATATACGAACAAAAACAATTAATATGATTTTAGTATTAATATTACATTAAGTATGCTACATAAAATATTTAAACTAATTAAAATATAGAATTATTAATAATTAGAATTAATAATATTTTTACAATTCTATATTTTAAATTACAAATGTAAAAATGTAACATTAGTAGTTATATTAATTTTAAGAAATAAATTATAAAATACTAATTTATAATAAACAATATAACACATAATAAATACACACATTACACAATATTGCAATTTTACAATACTTTAATATGCTACTGCTGCTAATTGTGATTAAATCGCATCCAAAATAAGTTTTTTTTTTTTTTTTTTACATAAAATATGTTTGTATAGTTTATTTATTATGTATCTATTAAAACACACATACAGTATATATATATATATATATGTACACACACATAAGTATTTACATGTAAATGCATTTATATATTCATTTTCTTATGTTCAATATTATAAATATATTTAACATATAAACATAACTTGTAATAATCTACAGTCTGCCTCGATCCAGACTGCACTCCACAATGCGTGTTTGATCATGATCATCTACCAAAAAGGCCTAATTATTATAGAGAAGTCATAATTCAACAGTTATGTTGTTTGAAGACCATTTGGGATGATTACATCTTGAGCAAATGGTCACTAATTGTAGAATTGAAGAGGATGTGGGACACCCGAGAACCATCTCAGACAAAGCATGTCAGAACTTAATTATCATACAGACCACAGCTGTTAAGTGTATAACTGTAAGTGTATAAAAGGTTTAGCTCCTCTGAAGCCAAGGTACTGTTCGTGCTTTGTCACTGTTATGCTGCAATAATTATTTTAAAAGTGTATATATACGTAATAATGTACAGAGTATGAAAGGTTTTGATCCACTTTGAATGTTGACTACTGTATATGTATAGTATAGTAATAGTTGAATATATATGTATAGTAATAATATTAATAATAAAATGCCCAGCTCTAATTTCTAATAACTAAAGGAAGCCCTTAAAGCTGCTCTTTGGTTGATAACATGTATGATCTTGTATTATAAAGTGAGCAGGTTTAAGCTTGGAAAGATTATTTACCATGTCCGAGTCGGTGGACACCCGGAGCGCGAGGGAGTTGAACCCATTGGCCATCAGCACAGAGAGGTGCGGGCAGAGAGCGGCGCAGCTGGCCGTGGCGATCTCTCTCTGAAACTGAGCCGAGGACGTGAGGACAGCAGACAGAGAGACGTCTGAAGACTTCAGCAGATAGAAGACCTGATGGGAGATGGGACATGAAGCAGAGATGACACCAATAAAATCCCTCCTTTTTTCTGGCATCGTGCTGTACTCACCTCAGTGCACCTGATGGTTCGGCCGTCCATCTCAAACTCTGAGTCCTGCTGGATCTTAACGCTGGATACTCCCTCTAGTGACTTGCCATCCACCGGACTCATGACTCTGCAAACACGTCACACTGTCTTAGGGGAATTCAAATTGGCCTGACACAGCATCTTAACAGTCAAAGGAAGCTAAAGGAATGAATATTAAATAGTGGCTAATTAATGCAGAAAACATTGTCAAGGTCACTCGCATTGGCAGCCAAACAGATCAATAATGATTTATCATTCAGTAAAGTGGCTATCCAGTACAGTATTGGCATACTGAACCTCCACAAGAAAGCATTTGGTGACAACATGCACTACTGTTAAAAAGACTGGATCACCATTGACTTCCATAGCAGGAAACAAAATACTATAGAAGTCAATAGTGAGCAAAACACCCAGGTTACAGGTAACTTTCATCAAAATATCTTCCTTTGTGTTTAGCAGAAGAAAAATAATTTAATATAAGTTTGGAACTAGTTGAGGGTGAGATAATGATGACAGATTTTTCATTTTTGGGTGAACTATTCCTTTAACTGCTCTTTGGTATATGATAAATTGTTGTTACCCAGTGTTGACAGGTGAGATCCAGTCGACCCAGCGTACATTCACGTTTTCCCGTGTCTCATCTGAATCTGTCTTTCCACAGGGGATCTGGAAGTCAGTCTGGTCCCTGAGGGCCTGGCGCAAACCCTCCATGGTCTCTGGAGGGATTTGCACCATTAAACCATCTGAAGATGAAGAGGGACAGCCTGATTATTAAAACGGTTTTGACCGGAGGAAGTGTTTGAAGATGATTTGTGTGACAGCGTTACCCTCCACAATGCTGGATTTGGCAATGAATCCTGATGAGGCTTTCAGAGCACCATTAAAAACCACAAAACTAGCTCCAGTCACTGCAAATGAAAGATGGGGTCCAGTGAGACATCCACTTATCATATTATATGACACATGTTACACAACAAACAACTTATATACTGATTCCACACTAAAACTTTTGGTGCTGACCAAACTACATTTAAAAGTTTGGTTTCTATAAAAACTGATTTCTTGTCCTTCATCATGCAGGTGTCACAACATGAAGATCTTTTGATATCATTTCAGATTAAAAATGTTATTGCTGGTAAGTTTAAATAATTGTCTGAATATATTTAAGCATATAAATAAAAATAATTCCAGAAAATAAAGCTGTTATTTGTTCATTCATATTAGTTCACCATGCATTAATGTTAAACACATCTTGTGATTTTAATGATGCATTAGTAAATGCTGAATATATATATAT
>JAUCNO010000978.1:1795943-1808683 GCA_032353835.1 Enteromius viviparus
GCCAGAAGTCTGGATTGTTGAGTGAAAATAGTTTTGTGGCATGTATGTGCTTGTTTCATTTTCTACACAATTAAACAACTGAATGAACATCTTTTGAGAGGGCTGATTCCATACTTTTTGCCAGGGGTTGTATATGTATTTGACACGCATATATCAGAGGCAAGCCAACTTTACTATAAGGGGGCCAAAAATCAAACCTGATAAAATGTTAAATATGGTTTTATTTAAATTAAAGAAAAATAAAATAAATCTGCTTGTGCGGTTTTTTCAAACACCTAAGTTCATCAAAGCTTTTTTGTTTATTTATATTTTTTTTACTTTTACCTGTTTGGTGTTTTGATTCACTTTATCTGGACAGCTGCTAAAAGTGCACACACATCCGGTGTGATTCACCCAATACGTGATGCAGTGCTTCTCGTCCAGTTTAAAGAACAAAAATGCCCAGGTGTAAATACATAAAACATTAATCATTGAGACACACACATGCCCCCCGTGACACGCAGAGACACAGCGCTGTCCGTCAGATGGGGCTCATGATCCAGCAGCTCTCTGACCTGACCCTGGAACTGCAGCTTCTCGAACAACAGCACCTACACAAGACACACAGCGGTCAAATCCACTGATCCCAGAGCAGCTCTGGACATCCAGCCAGTCTGGTGTCTCACCTTCGGGTCGAGTGGTCTGGTCACCCGCAGCCCGCCCTGTGTCAAAAACATATCAAACATGAGATGCTCGCATCAGAACAAACCAGCAGGACAGAAACGTTGCCTACAGTCAAACCAAAAATGATTCACACTAATTAGATCTAATTGTTGATATATTTTTACTAGTGCGTACAGGACACTATAGCTGATTTATGTTAGTGAGAATAACTAAGTAAAGTTAACTGAGACATATTTTACCCTAAAATTCTTTATACAGTAGACTACCAAGAAAATTTGGGCCCAAACATAGATTTGATCAAAATTGCCTTACATTGTCAAGATGAAATTTTTTCTTGTCATATTGTGTTAAAATTTTCTAAACCATAGCGAATAAACAATTATACTGTATAAAATTTTGAAGGTGATTTTGGTTTGACTGTACGCACCATCTTTAGCGGCCGGAGACTCTTGATGCAGGACAGGAGCGAGGTCTGAAGCACCGGCGTGACTCTCCCGTCTGCCTCCAGAACCACTGATCTGCCGCTGAATCCGGCCTGTTCATAAACCAACCAGCTGCACACATTCAGAGAACACGGACAAAATACTCATGAATCACTGCCTGCATAACAACAGCTGTTTTAATGTCGCGTTGAAGTGAAAAACAATCCAAGTACACCTGACCTTTAGTATAAGATATACAGGGCAAACCTACCAATATCAGAAGTAGGGATGCAACGGTACAGTAAGCCTACGGTTCGGTTTGTATCACGGCTTTCTGGACACGGTAACGCTTCGGTTTCGATACATCAATATTACTGTACAGTGAGCTCTAACATAGCGGGAGGTCATTGGCCCTTTCTATTTCAAGTTATCAAGGTACAGAGATGATGTTAAATGTAAAAAAAGGTTTTTTAATTAACATTTATTTTTCAAGGGCAAAAAAACAGACAATATTTAAAAGTGAAGAATAAAGTGAAATATAAACATGAATGTTATTCAAATAAATATTGACAGCAACAATTAAATACTTAAGTTTTCTAAATACACCGTCAGAACAAACAACAAAAACAAAATCTATCTAAGTGGTGGACAATTGTCCATTTCAATAATTGGTGAGGTAGCATCACAATGTGTCGTATCAAACAGATAAGAGAACACTTTAATCTTACACTGAACATTTACCATACCACTGGGTTAAATAAACCAAACTTAACACTTTAAACTACTTCAAATAGTCTGCGTTTCATTATTATTAAATAATCTCAAATGTAAACATGACCTATTATAACAGTTCATTTAAAATGTAAACATAAACAGGTGGGGCTTGTCTAGAGTCTATTTCAGCTTCACTCTTACTCGCGTCGTAAAGTGCTGGAATCATTTTGCTGCTGAAATGTTAACCTATGCAGCCATCGCCTGATTGTCTATGCGCTTAATACACAGAAAATGCCCATTTTAATTAAAATGAAAGTTTAATGCCTCAAATAGGCTACTGAAATATCGCGGTTCATGTGGGTGTACCGAACCGAAACTGTTGCATCCCTAATCAGAAGCATTTCAAATGAAGACATTACAGAAAAACTAAATCTTTTAATGATTTTAGCCCAGGTCAACTATTTAAGACACAGATGCAGTGCATCTCCTACCATCCATTAATGACGTGGAGCTCAGAGATGAGCACAGGCTCCATAAGGTCTGACGCAGAATAAAGACGGACTGTCTGAGACGAGCTCCGACACAGACGGATCTCTGGAACACTGTCGTCCTGCACACAACACCACCAGACGCTTCACCATCAGAGCTAATGAACATTTAGTGTATACATTACAAGGTGACTAGTTGTGTATCATTCCACCACAGGGTTCTGTTCACAGATGTTTGTGAGAGGTTGTAGTTGTGCTGACCGATCATAATCACAGCAGTGTTTCTGTGTATAGGAACATTTAATATACAGTAATTGACACACCAAAACACACAGATAACTCCTGATACCTTCAGCAGTGTCCGGGCGGAGCGAACACACAGATCAGTCATCCTGAGCTCCATGGTCTCCTTTAGGTCCTGCTGAGATCCTGCGCTGGTGGTCAAAGTCTGACCCTCCTCCAGAAGAACACACGAGCCACAGTGAAACAGATCCACATACAGCAGCCAACTAAACACAGGGTTTAGACATCCGTCAGTGTCTTAACAAGCAACACAACAGCATCTCTGACACACAAGAATAGAAGAGTAAAGAAGTAAACAGTAAGTGATTGAGAAAACACACAGGACAGAAACTCTGCAAAACTCATCAACTTAAAGATAAAAAAAGTGAAAGCATCACTCGTATGAGTTCCATGCATGTTTGAGTGCTGCTGAATAATGGAGAACGCAGGCGAGTCCGTGGACATGCATTAGCAAAAGACATTGCGTAAGCTTTCAGTGCTCAGAAAATGCAGGCACAATGACTTCATCTATTAGACATGAACTACAGCACTCTTATACACACACAAACTCAGTCAAAAAGATGAGCTTATTTCTAATATACAACAGCACAACTGGACTTTCATCCATTACCGACTCGGCCCAGAAACTTACTGTGTGTGTGTATTGTGTAAGCATTTTAGTGAGGTTTATTATCTGATGGAAGTAAACATGATTACCATCCTCTCAGCGCATGCAGCATTCCTCTGTGAGCAAACAGATCCCTCCCAACATCCTCCACGTCAGAGCAGATTTCTCTTCTCTCACCGCTCAGCGACTCGTAGACCAGCACCTGCATTCATAAAGACACATCAGCAACGTGAACACATGAGTTAGTACAGCGCTACCATTTCTGTTATGGCCTTGCCAAAACACTGATATCATAACAAATATGATTTAAATCAACAGAACTTGAGTCGTTCTTCTACAAGCTCAAAGCCCGGTAGAAGAAGGTTAATGGTTATTTTTAAATCCAGTCAACATTCGGACTGCTAAAGCCCCAGTGGGGAGGGCAAAGGAAAGGCAGAAAAGTTGTTTATTTGTATAACATGCCAAAATTGGGATGAACTTACTGCTGTAGGCCTAGGGTTGACCTTTCCAAACCCTCTGGTCTCTTCCTGTGAGGACATGAAGGATTAAAAAGTTTGTTAACATGCATTTAAGCATGACTCCTTCTAGACCAAAGGTCTTCAACCCTGCTCCTGCAGAGTTTAGCTATAGTCCTAATCAAACACCTGAACCAGCTCTTTAGAATCAGGCCAGGTGTGCTGGAAATAATGCTGCCTTCACGCGCCGTCTGAAATTTCCTATTTCCTACTTGTGAAGTGATTATTACCAGCTTGTCACACTCAAGTACTTTGTTTTTGTATATTATTCTTTTTATTAACGGTGTCTTGTCCCGTCACTGTCATTCTGTTGCACTGCAGAGCTTTGTCACAAAAACAACATCCTTGTATGTGTAAACATACCTGGCAACAAAGCTCATTCTGATTCTGATTGTTGTTGGAAAGAATAAAATGTAGCATCCCAACAAGCATATAATCATTCACCATCAGGTTGCTGACTAGAATTTCAGTCAAATGCATACTTGTTTATAAAATACATTA
The DNA here is from genome assembly GCA_032353835.1 of Enteromius viviparus. Classification (NCBI taxonomy): domain Eukaryota; kingdom Metazoa; phylum Chordata; class Actinopteri; order Cypriniformes; family Cyprinidae; genus Enteromius; species Enteromius viviparus. Next base: position 1,800,157 of record JAUCNO010000978.1, read on the forward strand.
TGCTTTATATAATTGTTGATATGCAGCAGCAGTGGTCCCCTCCACCAAGTTTATGGCCTTCCCAACTCAGAAACTCTGGTTTCCAAATGATCATAGTTTTCCAGTAGTAAATACGACTTAAGAGCCCATTTGCACCCAATTTCCACTGAGGAAACTCATATTTACAATACTTCCAATGGCGTGTGAAGGCCACACGTATTCATTTATTTGGAATGCCTGAAGAACACATTATCCCAACATATCGTTTAACAAGCCATGTTTTTTTTTTAATTAGCTTCAGAAAAACTTTGATCTGTTATTGTGTGACTTCTAGTTCTATTAAACTTCTTGCAACCCTTTATTATTGGCCTCGGGGTCTTTTCAATGTACTGCACTGTAAACAATCCAAAATGTTGGAAGGGCAAAAATATTTAAGTTGAAATAATTTATTTCTTGGGCTTAGTTGAGAATACATACAGTATTATATCTAGTCTGCACAAATATATTTTAAAAACATTAAATTAATGGTTATATTTAAATCCAATCAACATTCGGACTGCTAAATGCTGACAAAACTAATGAAAACTAATCCAGCCAACACCAAAATCCTTCTGCACATGCCTCAGTGACTTTGCAGGAGAAGTAAGAATATATAACATATTACATTTTTTTTGAGTGAACATTTAGAAAGTGTTTTATGGCTTGTTGAAACGTGGGCATAGGTTAGTGTATGTAAGGTTAAGGCGTCAAGTAATGTAATAAGTTAGTCAAGTATGGCGTTAAATAAATATTTATACCTTTAGACTAAATTTATCAAAACGTACATTAAAAAGGTGTAAATGTTTTATTTAAAATGTATATTCAAATACAAACATACATGTATAAAACCCATTGAATTATATATGTCTGAGGAAAGTTGAAGTGAAGGGAATGTGGTCTTTCACCTTGTTTAATTCATAAAACATGCCAAAAGCCATGTTACTACAATGATTTTTAGCTAATTTAGGCGTGTTGTATGATATTTTTTGTGTTTCCGTGACATAAAACGAGATTGTGTGGTCTTCCTATCTATAAGCCACTAACGTTTAACTAAATATGAAACATGAAACTTAATGTAAACCACAATGCGCTCATTTGAAGCATGTTAAATGCGTTTTTGCGTATGTAAACTTTTGCAATTGCCTTGTGAAGTTAAAAGACGTGACTAACATGGTGAAATGTTGCTCTTTTCAAAAAGGGTGCATTAACGTGAATGAAGGAACGTGTCATTTCTGGTCTCGTGAATGGCGCTTGGTACTGGAAGCGAAGTTCGCTGTTTCAAACGAAAACTAACAACTGAATCGTTTCGCAAAGGCTTTTCTAAGCGTCTCAGGCAGTTTCCCTACATAGTGAATCAGTAGATTCAACAAGTCAATATGTAAAATGTCACCATTTAGCAACAATAGGCAGGACCGCCAAGTTTTCATATTATTTTTATTACAAATTTCAGATGCAACCCAGTTCTTCCAAAGCACCAAACACTGGCCCGTGACCAGACCACTCCACTGCAACTGCATGCGTGTACTTTCAAGACTGGGAATTTATTGGTTTCATTCATTTTTACTACATTTATAATGTGCTTTGTTCACAGTGGCATCTATGCTAATATTAGTCTGTCTCATTCTTATTCCGAGATGAATGTAGCCTCCCAGATCCAATCTGTATCAGATGGTGGATCAGCACCTAGAGATGATCTCTACAGCCCTAAATGTCAGCGGAAACCATGTCAGCTCCAGAGACAGATCCCCCTCAGAAGATATGTCAATGAGATGTTGCGTCTGTGTTCTTTAAAGGGGTCATACAAACCCAATTTTCCACAAGCTAATATGATTCTTTAGGGTTTTAAAGGAAAGTTTGTAATATAGTTTGTTTTAAGATTTCTCAAAGATAGTGTAAAAACGCTCATTTTACCGTCATAAACAGCTCTTTAGAAATCACTCTATTCTGTGTACTTCCCCTTTAAATCTTCACAAGCTCTGCTGACTCCGCCCCTCTTTTCTCGCGAACATAAATGCATTTCGGTTGATCAAGGGGGCGTTTCCATTCAGAACCAAACGTAATGTTAATCCTCTTCGTCTTCAGTCACTCAGATGTGGGGAGTAAATCACTACAGCTCTGTTCATTAATACATTCAACAAGATCACTGTAGATCACTAACAAGCTGCGCATTGAGTTTCACGTGTGATTCAACGCGCAGCTTCTCAGCGATCTATGGCTCTGTGTATAAGCTGGCGTTCCTTCTAAATACAGGTGATGGAGATTTAGCGCTAATCAAAGAACCGGCTTTACTGATAAGATGCGCATAATATATCGTACAATATATATCGCCCAGCCCTACACTTTATGACCACTTTAATAACCACTTTGTTAGTAAATCAACTGCGGAAATGTCCACACTCATGAGCGTTGTTTTGAAATTGCGTTCCCATGCTAATTTGCCCTGTTTAGTAACACTGGATTTTAGATTCTAGAGGAAAAATAAAATGTGCTTACCATGACCAGTATGCTGCCTGCACTATGACACACCATGTGTTGAGTGTCTCTGGGTTCTTCATCACCTGATGCTATTATTCTGGACTTCAAGTACTGATAGAAAGGTGTATTGGCATTCTTTCCATTATTACCCAGAGCACCATCACATTCCCGTTCATCATGCGTTCCATCCGGAGCCTCATCAGTCTTACGCTCAGGTTTGGCCTCAGTGAGTTGGCGGCTCTGTTGGACACTGGAGTTCTCAACATCATCTTCACTGTCGTCACTCAGCGGAGTGTGAACAGATTCCTCGATATAACCACACACGACGCTGGACTGCAGCTTCTCGCTGACAGACTGCAGGAGGGAGAGGACAGATGCGGCCGGCTGCTCCACGCTCCTTTGCTCCTCTTCTGTGGCTGGAGGAACCTGCAGCGCCTCCGGGCCCAAAACCTCCTCACGGCCAAACTCCTCCTCGTAGATGGGGGACAGGGAAAAGGGGTAGGCTTTGGCTCTTCGTGTGGTAGGACTGTGCATGGGCCCAGTGTCGTTCACGAAAACCACATCATTCTCCTCCTCCTCACTGATGATGGCAAAGCCTCCATCGACCTGGTGCAGGTCCAGCTCGTGGAATCGTGAGTGTTGGGGAAGGACGGCTGCAGTTTTGCTGGAACTGTCCACAGGGTCCAGGTGAATTCTCAGAGCTGAGACACACTCAACTGATGCTCCAGCAGTCTCTAAACGCTCCTCGGGGCTCAGGTTTTGGTCGTTGCTGACATTGCAGTGGATCGCTCTCACCGAGGTCCACTGAGAAGAGTGGTGCCCTCCAGAGCACTGGACCTCAGTCCTGGATTGTAAGTCATGTGAATCTTCTCCAGCCAGAGAGACTCGGCAGGTCTGTTCCTGTTCACCGGTGTCTGAATAAGGTGCTTCAGACTTATGGCTTTGTGGAGCTGGTGTGGTTTCTGACATCATATTTGAATCTTCTGCTTCAGAAGCAAGACTGTGGCTAACAGGGTATGACTTTCCCATTTCACTGAGAGTTTGGCTTTGCTGAAGACTGTCCTGATGTGCAGATGGAGCACAAGAGTCAATCACACCGAGTCTGCAGTTATTGCTCATTGCATTGTCTTTGGATGTATCCTGAGATCTCTTTTCCCATCTTACCCAGTCCTCTTGTCCCGTGTGCTCCTCTGATGACTGCTTGATGTCTGTTACATGAGGAATGTTCTTAAGACTGTGAGATAATGGCTCATCAGCAGCAGAGTTTCTCCCGATGCTCTGACAGGTTTCATCCACATTCTTTTCTTTAAAGAGATATTTAAGAAAGGCCTGATTATCGTTCTGAGAGCTGATTGGAGTGCTGGCAGTGGGGATGTCAGAGGCTACGCCCACGATGCACCTGATGTCCGTGTCGGAGCCAGCGATGGACTCATACCCTGAGGAGGGCGGCGATCTGCTGCAGTCCACATGGCCTGCAAAAGTTTCCTCAAGAACCTGGTCTGTCAACGTCACACAAAACTGATGCTCTGCATTATTGCCTCCATCTAACCCTTCAAACAGCTTTGCATCTGAGCCCTCACTGGGTTCACGGGTCGACAGGACCTCACGCTCCACCTCGGATGCTTCCATCTTCTGCAGGGCAGCAAGGGCATTTGTCAGGATGCTATCCACCATGTTTTTAGATTCCAGTTGCAAGACGACTTCTTCATCCACTCCATCCCATTTCAGCTCAAATTCCTCCAGAGTCCAACACGCCTGAGAATCAGGGGCTAGATCATCTGTTCTGTCTACAATTAAAGATGGGCTCTGGTCTTGAGAGGGAACAGTGTTGTGATGGTCTGAAACCGTCAGATCATCACTATCCCCCGAGAAGCTTTCAAGTGTAACACTCTGAGTGAGATGCTCCTGTCCGCTCTTAAGTCCGCTGTCACCTTGCTCTGCTTGAAGAATCTTGTAGACTAAGTCCGTCTCCAACGGACCAGAGTCTGCAGCACGAGAGATTCGGCGGAACAGAGTTAGTTCAGATTCAACAACAAGAACCTTGTCTGATTGAGCCGGCACGTTTTCTATCTGCTGTGAAGGAGATGCTTGATATACAGCAGTGGGGCTTTCATGACTATCAGAGCTCATTGCGTTCACGGTGCAGGAGGAAATCTCATTGTCCTCATGGCCCTTGGGTTGCGTAGCCTCTTCACCCTCAGAGATGGGGGAATGAAGCTCAACGTGATGCTTCTTCTTTGGTTTTTTGACTTCCCTCAATCCACGGTATGTGCCGTAAGTCACTACAGGAGGACAGGCTAGATCATAACGTCTCTTGTCCTCCAAGCATTCTTTGGCATCAATGTTTACAGCATCACTTCCATCTTGCTCAGTCTGCTCCTTTGAACTGTGGAAGGAGAACAGAAGATAGACAAAGTGAATCCTGCATGTTAGCATATACAACTCCACTCTCCAGAGCCTTTATTGCACACACTAGTGACGTTTGAAGTGCTCTCTATGTGTTATATGGGTGTTACGTAAAAGCAGGAAGTAAAACAACAGTTCCACAACATTCTCATTAAATACTTATGACTAGCATCTACACAAAAGCACCTAGTGCCTGCAGGCGTGATACAGAAAGACCTCACAAAATTCATCTCATGTGACGAAACACTCAGAAAGCACTGCTGATGTACACGCTCAGAGACAAGCTGCTCAGCAGATACGGATGAAGACTGAAGGTCTCATTTAGGCACATGTAAAAACAACAGACATTGTAACGTAAAGTGTTGCACAATGCAAATTAATGCAAACAACACTGGGTTAAACAAATTCAACAAGAGCATTATAAACTAACTAGGGCTGGGCGGTATACCTTTTCATACTGAATACCGGTGTGTTTTTTTTAAAATAATATTCTTTTTTCATATACCGCAATACCGGTGAGTGTATGCATACAAAGCGTCGGGAACACAAAGCGGTGGAACGTCCCGCCGACAAGCTGTATGCGTCTGCATGAGATCGATGAAAGCACAGCCTGTGTATGTGTTGAGCGGTTAACAGCATCGACGAATACTTGCACTAGCCTGTCACCGGCTGGCGGGAGCTGCCCCTTGCGTTCGGGGGAGGAGTTAAAAAGGCAGCCGTTAGGTTGGATAGGTTTCAGTTGTGTGCTGAATCAACGTCATTATGGCAGACCACGCAGTTTTTTTTCCTTGATCGAGCGGATCATCATTAATGTTTTGTTTGAATATCAGATATTCGATATAAAATTTGATTACCTACAGATACTTTTTTAAGTAAAATCACGCAGTACACATCCTGCCTGTCGTCACATAATCTGACCAATAAGAATAAAGTGTGTCGTCTTCAAGGCTTTCGCAGCTGATATTTAGCAACAGCAGTGCCTGTCCTCAGTGACTGCTCTAGTTTTGCTCTCACGGTACTTTTGATGGCACATTTGATAAAGTCGGACAAATGATCTTACCAGAATGCATTTTGTAAGACAGCAGCCATGGAAATACTTCAGCTTTAAAAAAAAAAAAATCTGACGTTGATCAAACAACCATCATATGTAAATGTTGTCATCTAGTCATGAAAAAAATAAAAAATACCGTCAAATACCATGACACCGAAATAATTTTAAAAAATACCGTGATATAAATTTTTGGTCATACCGCTCAACTCTAAAACTAACATCATAAAACAAATATAAAACATGCTATACATCTCAATCTTAAAGGAAAAAATAGTGAAAGCACAGAAACATCCAAGAGTATAACATCAATAATGGCAGAACAGTAAATATTGACGAGCTCATTCCACACCCGTGCCAGTATTACCACATCAGTCTTGAGAGAGAATATTTCCCAGCAGGCTCTTCAGAGCTCTAACACAACACTCATATCTAAAGCCAACTGTGATATAAATACAGTTTAAAAATAAGAAGTGTCAGCTCAAGTGAGACAATGAAAGAACCGAGTTGTTTCTATTTTTAACAAATTTTATGCAAGAGACAGACAGAAGAGGGTCTACAAATGAAAACTACTTGAATTTGTGGCACTAAATAGAATCATACTCACCAGATGCCCTGCCAAACATACATGAGCTTGATCTCTGATATGTCATGTTTTGAGAGCAGATTCTTCTGCACTACTCTACTCTACTCTACTATCTGACATTGGTCAGTCCAACAGATGGCTTTTTTTATTTATTGTTTTTTCAATTGAAAACATCTCTAACGTATAACCAAACAGACACACACACACAATCCTGTATAAAACAGCCGTATGAGGAGAACACACGGATGAACAGAAGAACAGCGTCACACTCTGTGAGAATCAGCTGCAGCCGTTTACAGCTCAATAAACGTTGTTTATCTGGAATGTTTATCTGGTAACTGCTCCTGTGTGTGATTACAGAGACAGTAAAAGCTAGACAGGAGAAACTGAGCTCCAGGAGGAGGATGATGATGAAGAGGAAGAGCATCATCCTCACATGATTCTCAGCACAGCGCTCTGGATGCTCACAGCTGGTCTGATGACACCATCAACAGGCGCCAGGCCTCAGGGGGCCGCAGTCACATGGAGAGAGGAATGAGAGAAACCACACACACTCACTAACACTCTCTCTCTCTCACACACACACACACACACAACTCTGTACATCTATCTTTGTGAGGACATACATTGACTCAATGTAATCTGTAGCTCCTGACCCTAACCCTACCCATCAGAACTAAGTGCTTTACCTAAACCTACCCTTCACCCAATTATACCCTGACCCCTAAAACCAAGTCTTGACCCTCAAACAGGTCTTTAAAGGACTCTCAGAAAGTGAGGACAAACCAATATATCCTCACTCTGATGATCTCAAACTCAAACCGGCCCTCACAAAGATAGCTGTACAAGTACACACACACACACACACACACTGTAACACACACACACACACACACACACTCTCTCTCTCACTAACATTGTCTCTCTCACAAACAAGCAAACACACACAACTCTCTCTCTTTCACACAGTCTCTCTCTACCACAGACACACACTCTCTCTCTCTCTCTCTCTCTCTCTCTCACACACACACACACACACACGGACGGCTTGCGCCGGGATGACTCACGTTGAGTGTGTGTGCTCCGGCTCTGCTCCGCTCTGCGGTGTGTCTGCGCTGGTGTGTGCGTCTCTCTGGGCTGTGGTCAGTGTCTCCCGCTGGACTGCGCTCGGCTCTGTCCGGCTGAAGTGGAGCAGGCTGCCCAGGCGTCGGAGGAAGCCGTCTGCAGGGGGCGCAGCAGAGGCCTCCCCTCGCCATCCGTCCTCGGTGTGTGACGCTGTGTTTCCGTCAGATGCCTGCGACTCCTGAAGAGAACAGAGCAGAGCTGAGAGTCTTACTGCAGCAGCGAGAGAGCTCAGCGAGCCAATCTCTCTCGCCCCTCCCCCAGTACATCCCACCCAAACACTTAACCCCTTCAGGCCCATGCTCGCTGACTGCTAACACTCCGGTCTACAACGTTAGAAAACTAAAACAGAGCGAAACTGCCTCAAATCTTAAAGTAAGAAAGAAAAACAGCAGTTTTTCATCCTGTTTCTACCGATTAAAACACAGTGACAAAATCGCAGGCTTTCTGTTAAAACTGTCATAAAACTATTAGCTCAGTCTTACTGTTCAGATCCAAATTATACCAAGCTACATTGTTCTGTAATACTCTATGACCAGTCTAATAATAAAATAAATGAATAATTAAATAAATAAAAAGGCTGAAATATGCAACACAACTTAACATCAGAACACACTTACAGCTTTTGTAAACAGTCACAGAGAAAACACTGGGCCTCACACACTTCACAACACACACAGAAACACACGAGACACCAAAACAATGTGTTCTGAAATCAGTTCAAAATATCTGGGGCCTCATGTATCAACGCTGCGTATGCACAAAAACTGTGCGTACGCCAGATTTCACGCTCATGTTGGGATTTACTAACAATGAAATGAACGTGAGAATGTGCGTTGGTTCACGTCAACTCCATGTCTGGCGTACGTCTA
>JAUCNO010000978.1:1829958-1851366 GCA_032353835.1 Enteromius viviparus
TGATCGATGTCTTGAGGTGTGGCAACCGTAGTATAAGCGGAATAATTGACTCCGGACCGTTAAATTATTAGAAAAATTAAAAGTAACTGCAGGTGAAGCATTCATTTCCTGTCGTAAGCATTGAGTAAAGACATCTAAACACCTCTTCAGACGCAGCTCCTGGTTTTATTTGCTGTGTTTCAGCCCAAATGTCTTATTATTCTGATTGATTGATTTTATGTAAGAATTTGACTTAAAAATGCTGATAAAATGTAAAAATCTCTTTAAACCTGAAAAGATGAACTTCTATCATTGTGAACTGACCGGGACATGATGAACACATTCAGCTAAATATTGCCTAATTATCACTAATCTATAAAATCCCAGACAATGTGGAGATATGATTCTGTCAGTATCGCTCACCCCGGCGTTCAGCAGCGTGGTCACCACGTTCTTCCCCGGCAGACCCTGGATGGTCGTCCCTTTGCCCGTGGTCTTCTGCACCACGATGACATTGGGTTTAGAGGTCATGGGGATGGTGGTGATCTTGGTGGTGGTTCCTGTCAAGACACCTGATAAACTCAAATGGAGCACAGAGCCACTCATAAGGGTCTATTTTGTGAAACTGAGTTTTATGCATCATCTGAAAGCTGATATATAATAACTGTCAGGATAATATTTGTCTGAGATACAGTTCTTTGACGCGGTGCAGTGAGCTCCGTCTGTTTTATGCCGTCTCATCAAAAAGTCAGATGATGCGTAGATCTCAGTTTGATGAAGCTGCTGGTTTAGTGGTGATCTCTGACTGTGATGCTCTTACCAGACACCATGTTGGTGGTCAGGATCTTGCCTCCGAGCGTGGCCAGAGACTTGGGCACGACAGTGATGATGCTGCCGCTCGTGGTCTTGACGTACGTGGCTCCGGCGGGAGACGTGGCCACTCGAGCACTGATGGCAGGACTGACAGACGGCCGGGTGTACGTCGCCTGAGAGCCTGACACACACACACACACACTCATCAGAGACCCTCACTGAATGAACACAGAATAACTGCTACTTTCTAAAACAGTCACAACTTCACATTTTTATCTGATCATAGCTCATTAATGAGAGAATGTGAAAAAAAGCAGTTTTGAATGTTACCATATTAATATTATTGTCTTACTGCGTTTACTCCTGTTTATCAATTATAATAAACAATTGTATGGAATTTCAAAATTACACACGAACAATGAATCATACGTGTGTGTGTGTGTGTGTGTACCTGTGGGATTAGACACCAGTTTGGTGGTCATGATGGCTCCGTTGCTGCTGACCACCATGATGGGGGCGGAGCTACTGCTGGGCAGCGCTGCACCGGATGGTTTGGGTAAGATCTTACTGGGCTGCATCTGCTGTGTGATGATCTTCACTCCTGCACACACACACACACACACAACCAATGCAGAGCTGTTTCATTAACTAAACCAAATGTAAAAAAAAAAATCGTATTTTATATATATATATGGTAAATGAAAAGGGAAAAATGCACTAAAATTAAAATGACAACAGACCATATAAAAAGAAGGTAAGCTGCACTCATAATGTAAACTCAGAAGAGAATAGACAACCGAGGAGAGAGCAAAACAAACATCTCAAGAAAGTCATACACACTTAGGATGGCTTGGGAGTAGATTATGGGGTCATTTGTAATTAGTTTGGCATTGTTGGGTAAACTATTCCTTTAACAGGGATTTTTCTGATAAAGTACGAAAGCAATTAAAATAAAAAAAGTTTGGCCACAATTAGGCCCCAAGTTTTGATATAAACCAATAAACCTAGAATAATTGTTTTTATGAACTATCATAACTATTATTACTTCTGCTTGTATAATAGAGTGATCAGTGGTGCGCTCACCGGACTCCTGTTTGATCTGAATGGTGGGTTTGGCTCCGGCGGTGCTCTGAGGAGACGAGGCCTGCAGGCCTTTAGGAGACTGAACCGCCGTCTGCTGCTGAGCTTTAGGAATCTGCAGGATCTGAGACGGAGAGCTGACCAGAGCCTTGGGAGACGGCAGACGAGTGGAGGCTACCTTCACTGCTGCGGACGAGCCGCCTGAACACACACACACACACACATTAACACACAAGTGCAGTACGGGGTACCTCAAGGGTCAGTATTAGGACCCTTCATTTACAGGTTTAAACATGTTAGCCTTGGGAGATATTATTAGATAACGTAGTGTTTCACTGTTGATCTGATTACACTCAGCTCTGTTGGATTGGGGACACTGGCAGTGTCCTCATAAACCACCATCAAACTGTAGCACCTCTGTCAATAAATTAATTTAACGTGTCCCTGTAAACCACAAAAACCAGTACACACACACACTCATACACACCCTGCGCGATGGTGGACATCACCACTGAAGGTGTGGAGGACACCATGGTCGTCACGGCAACAGGACTGGGCCCCGGGGCCGCGGCGGAGCCGGCTGAGATCACCATGGTCTGTTTGTGGCTGGAGGCGGTGAGCGCAGCGCTGGACACCAGCTTAGACACAGCAGCGTAGTTGTGTGACTTCGACAAGATGTTCGGCACAAAGTTGGAGCTGGGAGACGTCGTCACGATGATCACCTGCGGCACAGAGTCGACTCAGAATCACTCTTCACGCTCTGAACGAACAGTCCAGCATTTGTGGATGGGTTTTAATGTCATTAAGTGTCTTTTGCTCACCACTGCTGTGTTTGTTTAAGAAAATGCAGCAAAGTGTTTAAAACATCTGTGTATGTGTGTTAAAGTCTCGATCCTTCAGAAATCACTCTAACAGGCTGATTTATCTGTGCTGCTTAATATTATTCAGGACTTGTGATACTTCTTTCAGGATTATTTGATAAATACAAACTTAAAAAGAACAGTGTTTATTTAAAATATACATTTTGTGTCACAATATTCAGGACTATGAGCAGTGAGAGAGCAGGGACCTTCTGCGTGGTGCTGTTGGTGGTCTGGGTGGAGGGTTTGGTGAAGGTGATCTTCACCGGGGACATGTGCGGAGGCAGAGAGTTGGCGATGCTCTGCATCAGGTTGCTCATCTTAGGGCTGCCGCTCACCGGAACCGTGATGGTTTTGGAAATGGGCGTGACCACTTTAGGCACCTCCTTCAGCAGCACGGGGGAGGAGCTAGAGGAGTTGGTTCTCCGCCTCTTACGAGGTTTCTCGTCCTCATCAGAGCAGCTCACGCCTGACAGACACAACGAGCAGATAGTTAGCTTGTTTAGGAACTGTCTTCACAGGTCTTCACTGTAACACTGGGATCAAGGGTCATAGTTCAGATAGAAACACTGATGTCTGCGGAAGTAATCAAAATAGAACAACTTATGTTTTAAGTATCCGGCACTTAAAAAAATCGGTGGAGACAAGTGACTTTTAAAATGTGTGTGTCATTGAAGTCAAGTGTTTGTGTGTGTATGAGAGTGTGTGAGACGTACTCTTGACGTAGACCGTACTCCCGCTGGGCAGCACCACCACGTTAGAGGCAGGGCTGGCGGGTCGAGGGGATTTGACGGCTGCTGTGCTGCTGCTGCTCGGAGCTGATGCGCTGGGTGGAGTAGAGGTGGTGCTGGTGTACGAGTAACACACCACCACTGCAAAACACACACACACACACACACACACTCAGAGTGAGTGATGAATAATTTCTGGGGCTGTGATGATAAACACATGCAGGACTGATTCTGAGATCAACGCTCAGAGTACAGCTGTTTCTGAAGCATGCAGCGCCACCTGCTGTTCAGAACTAAACTCAGAACCTTCTCCAGAAAGAATCACAGGCCTTCAGAAGATCTCAGAATCATTTCTCCATTCTCAAAATATTTCAAATCAAGCCCTGCCCAGATTTAAAAAGTAAGTCACATTACTTTCCATAAAACTAATTAGCATGAGTTAGTTTTCAGTGAGTAACTCAGCACTGTACTGCGTTCCTCTCAGGAGTAACACTGACTGCAGTAAAGACTCGTACCTTCTTTGTTGGCGGTCTCGGCGGGCAGCAGCAGCGAGGAGTTCTGGTGTGCCGTGGCGTTGGCCATCGCGTTGGCCATCACAGTGAAGGCCGTCTGAGGAACCAGTCTGGGCATGAGAGGAACCAGCCGGCGGCCCTCGATGGACCACTCTGAGGAGCTGTTGGGCCCCGACATGCTGCAGAACACACCAGCATTAGTCCAGCAGCAGCTCTAGAGCGCTCAGACCTGACTAACAGAAGACACTCACTGATACGCGATGGTGGTCAGACGCTCATCATTCACGGCTCTGCGCACCTCGGCCCGATGCCGCTCCGTCGAGATACTGCCAGAACAAACCACACACACTTCACACACTCGACATCACTGTCAAACACTTCTGAACAGTACCGCTCCTTGCGTTATCCATCATCCTTTCACAGATGTGAAAACAGAAGATCAAACCTGATCGGATCTTTATTATGACGGACAAAAGTGACACAATATGACAGCATATAAATTTTTAACATGCAGAATATTGCCTGCATTTATTTGATGCAAAGGCAGTAATATTGTGAAATATTTGTACTATTTAAAAGAACTGTTTTCAATTTGAATATATTTCAAATGTTCATTTATTCCTGTGAATAAAGCTCAGTGTCATTACTCCAGTGTCACATGGTCCATCAAAATAATTATAATATTCTGATTTATTATTATTAAAAATATTTTAAAATGTTGAGTCTTTTTTTTAGGATTCTCTGATGAATATTAATATCCAGTGATCAGTATATATCTCACACAAGCCCATTTCTGCCACTGAATAAACAACATTTTTCCTCACAATAGCTAGTTTATATCTTGCAGTTCTTTATTATTTCTCAGAATCACACGTTTGTTCCACACAGTTCTGAGTTTTTTTGTGAGAATCATTTTCAACTCAATTGCAAGTTTATATTAAACAAATCAGAATTGCAAGAACTATTTTTTATGTTTTTATTGTAAGTTTAGCTGCTCAATGTGACAAACACAGAGACTGTAGTTATGATGAGATGAAGTTGTGTCACCTCAGCACTCGAGTGAGTTCTCCCAGCAGCTCCTTCTTGTCTTTGGTGAGATCTCCTTGAGCTCGTAGAGCACTGATCACACCGGCGTACGCCTCCAGCTCTGAACACACACACACACACACACACACTCATGAGCTCATCATCGACACACAGAGCACAGCTGCTTCCACACTTCAGCGAAACTCACCCAGTTTGCGCAGGATTCTCTTACACTCATCTCTGCTGAGGTCGAGCAGTGTGGGCCAAACCACCGGCATGATGCCCGCCAACGGCTTCTCCTGCTGAATCATCCACTACACACACACACACACACACACACACACACACACAGCACATTACAGGACAACACGCTCATCCTCAGATCAGCAGAGATGTAGACTAGTGTGTGTCTTCATCAGATCTGGAGAAATGTGTCTCTGCATCAGTGTCTCAGTAATGGAAGTGAATGGGTGCCGTCAGAATGAGTGTCTGATACAAACAATCAGAATAATCCACAGCACTTCAGTCCATCAGCTAACATCTGGAGAAGACAGAAGATCAAACTAATCCAGCATTAAGATGATTTTAACTAGAATATGAGTCTCTCCAGTGAAGAAGTGTTCTGGTATGAATCAAGCTGCGTTTACAAACCAAATCAGTTCAAAACATCTGACGGCACCCATTCACATCCATTGTTGAGACATTCCTTCAGATCTGATGATATAAGAGTGAGCATGTTTTTAATCTTCTTTTGAACACACTCACCTCTGACAGACACGACTGATGATGCAAACTCTCTCTGGATCTCTAGGAGCCAATGATCTTCAAGAAGTCCTTCAGAGGAAAGACATTTAAGATAAACTCGAAGGAATTTGAACGGTTCAGAACATGAACATACATCTGAAATTAATAAAATGGACACGCCTCCAACCATCTATGAAAACTACATGCAAAAAGATATCTTACTATCTAACGTCACGCGAGTATATATCATAAACCCGCCGATATTTGCATATCAAAAGCGTTTAACCGCTCGCCCCGCCCAACCCTGCATAAAACATGAGCTCGACCCAGGTGTTTTGATTGACATCTACCAGTCTAAAGAGCTGATTACTGATGCGATCAGCTGAGATCTGTATGTTTATTCTGTTTTAATGATCAGAAGCCTGTTTCATAAAACAAGTTTACCAGTTAGTCAGACTTTAATCAACTGACAATAAATCAGACTAAATGGAATAAACCTGGGTTATTCGGTAAGCGTTTGTTTTGATCTAACTTCATATGATGAGTCCACGAAAAGCGCTCGTTTGATCGGAATATTTCAACAGACAGCAGAATAACAGCGATGTTTATCAGAAAAACGGATATTTAATGACCACTGCTTTTCCGTTTCCCGTTTATATTGTCAGTGTGTTGTGTGCAGAACATTAGCTTTAGCCTTTAGCCTGTCTGGAGTTCACTCATCACGCACACAAACAAACACCAGAGCCTCTGCATTCCCCGCAAAACCGAGTGTGTGTGAGAGAAATCACCGCTGATCTCCAGCACAAACATCGCTGTGGCATTTATAAAGTCGGCTTTGCGTTTAATTCTGCACTTACCTTCAGTTCTGCACAATCCTTCATCTCCGCCATGTTTATCCGACCCCTAAACACTCGGGGCGCGCTCACAGCTGCCCGCGGGAAAAGCCGGAAACAACACAAGAAAACACCACAACTGACGACCTCGAGAAGGATTATACGGGTTGATAGTTGTTAATACGTTTTAACGCGAATTTAAATAATGTAAGTCTGAAGAAAGTAATCATTTGAACGAATCTGAATCTGATCAGGCGGTGTGTGGGGCAGCTCTCAGAAGAAGCCCTAGTCGTTGTTGACATTATTCTTTTGTGCGCTGCACAGATGCGTTGTGTTGTGTTTATTACACACTTCGCCAGATTTAATGTTAAATGTGTGTTGTATAGTTTTTTTTTTTTTTACTTTTTAGTATTTTTATATGGAAGTCTTTGGCAACATGACTGCATTTTTGTTGTGCTAATAAAACACATTAAACAGGGTTCTTCCACGCATTAAATCCTTAAATCACAGAAGAATGCTTTATATTGGTAGTCCTTGCAAAAATGAATATCTCAGTATTTCTGACTTGTTTTCCAGTACAACTATCTAAACGTCCTTAAATCGACACATTTACTGGAGAAGCAGAATAAACTCATTCAATCTTTAGAAACTGGAGAAAATTAAATTAGTGTAAGCAAGCGAGAACACAAACATGTGTCTGGAAACGAAAACACGGCTTTATTTTTTATTTTCGCTGAACTCCCGTTTTAAGCATTAATTTCCGTCATTTTGATTAATTGTCTTACAGAAAAAAGCTTCTTAAATAAATATACCATAATTTATTAAACTTATAAGACCTTTGCACTGAAAAACAGTTTAGAAATACCGAGGAAGAAAGTCATTTGTAGTTTGATCATAAGGAGGTACAGTAAAAGTGCTTTCCATAATCTAATGGTTGAATTAGAGATATTTAATTTATCTAATCTTTTATCTTGTAAAATAAATGTAAAAAAGTTACGGAGCTGTAAGTTGTACACTGCTCAAAAAATAAATAAAGGGAGCACTAAAATAAAAAATACTAGATCCGAATGAATAAAATATTCTTATTAAATAACTCTTTACATAGTTGAATGTGCCGACAAAAAAAAACACACAACCCACACACACCACAAAACCCACAATTATCAATGGAAATCAAATGTATTAACCCATGGAGGCTTGGAGATTTGTAGTCACACTCAAAACTGAAGTGGAGACCACATCACATCAGAATCAGTCTCAGTAGTGTGTGTATGACCTCACTACAACACCTGGGCATGATCCTGTCTCCGGAGGGATCTTCTCTCAGACCTGGACTAAAGCATCCACCAACTCCTGGACAGTCTGTGGAGCGACATGTCCCAGATGTGCTCAGCTGGATTCAGGTCTGAGAAACAGGCTTGCAGGAACTGCTGACACACTCCAGACACACGAGGTCTAGCATTGTCTTTCATCAGGAGGAACCCAAGGCCAACCACACCGGCATATGGTCTCACAAAGTTCTCATCTCCTCCTTCAGTTTGATTTTTCCTAGAAGTAAATGTGCTTTCATGAATCCTGCAGGGAGCTCTGATTAAAACTGAATGATTCCCAGCAACACCTGACCACAAAACCTACAAACACGTCTTTATTTACATTAAATACACATCGAGACAGCTTGATTCAAAGATGATTATCATCAACACAAATTAAAACCCATCTCAGTTTACTGAGTTCATCTTCTTCAGTAATAATATTTCAATAACTTGATCATCACAATAACATCTCAACACGGTCAACAGGTGATGCTAAACTAACCCAACAACCATCCCTCAGGGTAAGATCATGGCACAACACAAACTCTGTAGAACATGACATTCAGCTGGTGTTTACAAGAGAAGAGGATAAAAGCTTTATATACAAAGCTTAAATTCATATCAACATTACTTTCTCAAAACACACGTAGTATACCCACATCCACAAACACCAGTGGAAAAATACTAAATCACCGACACAACGATATCTGTCCCTTTACTCCTTCAAGATAATCATCCCAAAACAACATTATTTCCTTGACTGTGGTGTGATTGTAAACGGAGTATTTCTGACCCTGACTGTATGAGTCAAGATTATACACTTCTCTTTTATGACTAAAATCATTAGGACATGAATTAAAGATCATCTTCCATGAAGATATTTTGTACATTTCTTAACATAAATATGTCATATATTTGATTTTCATCCTCAAGTCGAACAGGTCTGAGCTCTTCAAGTGTTTTAATCAGGGCTGATATCTCTGATCCTCTAAACACCGCCGGCCGTCACAGGAATGAACTTCTGCGCCTGATTGGCTCCGATCTCTGCCACATACAGCGCTGCGGTCTTCAGGTCCAGGTCCACCAGGTGAGGCTTGACGTCCTCCGCCAGCTGGATGTTGCTGGCCACCTGACACTGACCGATGATGCCCACGGGCGGAGCCTCCAGCAGAGTCACCTGATTGGTGTTTAACTGAGCCACCACCAGGTACTTCTGGTCCGGTGTGAGTCTGCGGGTCACAAACACACATTATTACAGCTCAAACACCTGGAGCGAGAGAGAGAGAGAGAGGGGCGGGTCTAACACACCTGACGGAGTACGGAGCATCCTCTTTAAAACAGCTGCCCCAGGAGCCCAGCCAATCACCAGTCACCGAGTTAAACACCTGGATACGCTTGTTCCCTCTGTCTGCTACCCACACCTGAACACACAGAACAGATTGGAGAAATGTGTCTCTGCATGAATGAGTGCCATCAGAACTAGAGTCCAAACAGCTGATAAAAACATCACGATGATCTACAAAGAGCTGGACTGAGCAGATTTCTCTCCTGATTCAGACCAGGACACTTCTTCACTGGAGGAAGAGTTATCACAGACTAACATCATCTTAATGCTGGATTAGTTTGATCTTTCTCCATTTATTAAGTGATGGACTGTGGATTATTCTGACGGCACCCATTCACATCCATTGATGTAGAAACACACTCCTCGTGATCTGAGTGCTGACACAGACCCTCTGGAAGCTGTCGACTGCTACGCTGTGAGGGATGTAGAACTGAGCGAGTCCCTGTCCTTTCTCTCCGTGCATCCACAGCACCTGCAGATCTGACACAAAACAAACCCTCGTTCTGTACCAACACACACTCTACATCTCAAGAACAGAACAGCCACTAATACAACTACTTGCTTTCTGTTTTTTATTGTTATGTGCATATTATCCATCATTCATTAACAATATATATATAACATTTTATATATAAATGTATATATTAAAATGGAATATATTTGATAGTTTTTTACATTATCATGCAATGATCATTTTATGTAGAGCGTTTTGAATCATTATGGTGTATGAAACGTACACTTCATGTTAGATTAATAAAAATGATATAAAAACTAATAAACAGAACCAAAACAACATTTACTAAAGTTATAGTTAAAAAGATAAAGTATGAACAGAAAATATATATAATACTGAATATATATAATATATAATGCACACATATATAATAATACTGAAATGCACACACATCCTGTCAATGAAGCAGAAATGATTGATGAGAGTCAGTGATGCTAAAATCCCCGTAAAAGCACACCTCTGGAGAGTTTGATGAGTCGGTTGTTCATGCCGCCGTCTCCGTCCACAATGTAGATTTCTCCAGAGCTGTGGACGAACACTTCCGCCGGCTGATCGAACTGGAGCGGACTGAGAGAAGATCCAGCTTTACCTGGAGACCCCAGAACCTTCAGCAGCTTCCCTGAAGGAGAGTACTGCTTCACTGTGTGTCCGAACGAGCCTGAAACACACACACACACACACACGTGTTACTTATACACCACACACACACACACACACACACACACAGCTGAGCAAAGGACACCTACCGTTCCCTACATCAGTGATCCACAGCGTGGGATCAGAAGATGCGTTGGCCAGGAATATCCCATGAGGCATTTCCAGGCTGCTGGTGTTCCAGGCCTGCAGGAAGTCTCCATCTGTACTGAACACCAGCACCTTAGGGATGTTATCCCCTCTCTGTCAGGAGCACACACACACACACACGATGAAGCGAGACCACTGATGCTTACAGAAGCCCATTTCTAACAGAAATATCTATTTAATCTCACTCCCCTTTTTATTTTATTTCAAAATAAAATTTTATGTTATAATTTATTCTTTTTCCCTCAGAACTGTGCATTTTATCTTACAAGTCTTTCTCATGATTCTAATATTTTTCTCAAATTGTAAATTTGTTGCAACCCGGTCTCTCTTCCGAACTATTCTTTCTGATTTTGCTTCTTTTTTTTTTTATTTAAACTTTATAACACAATTCTGTGTTCTTATCAAACTGTGATTTTGTTTCAATGTTGTCTTTTCTCGATACTCTATCGAACTTACAATCAACTTTCAGAAGACATCTCACAATTCAGACTCTTTCTCTGAACTCTTTGTGCTGTAAGTGTGACAGAACTCACCTGAGCCACATACACCAGCCCGCTCAGATGATTGACAGCTACACCAAACACCTGTCCGCTGAAGTGCTCGGGGTTCCTGGGCCAGGAGATGTCCAGCTTATACAGAGCTCGACCGGAAACCCTGAACTCTGTCCGAGATCTGGACGCCCCACTGGCCTGAGATCATCATCATCATCATCAAATCAATAAACAGTCACACAAATTGCCGCGATATACCGACACATTCTTACGGTATATTAAATTTTTCGGTCTACTAATAAAAAAGTACCAACATGTACCACAGTACTAGCCTGGATTTACCATAGTCCCGCAGTAATACCATGCTAGTACTATGGTAATGTTTCAAATAACAACCCGATGGTAGCCCTACAGTATTTAAAGCTGTTCCGCGGTGACACACACACACTCAGGTGAAACGCCGATCATTTGTCAATAAATCTCCACATCATCGATCGATCAGACTCACGTGAGAGCTGAAGGAGCCGCAGATGAAGATGATGAAGAGGAGTAATGTCATACTGACAGCGATCAGACAGCAGCTGCGTCTTCTCATAGAGATCGATGAGCATCAATCACCACCCAGTCCAGCGCTACTTCCTGTTTTCATCACGTTACGACTCCTCGAACCTCATTGGCTCACACTTGACAGCTGCGATGCACGTCACGTGAGCGGAAATACAAAGAATCTTTTTTGTTTGTAAACTGTCCCGTTAAGTGTTTCACGTAAAACAAGCTGATGTCTTTTAAGGATGAGACACGATTATTAAAATAAACTAATAGTTCGCAACAGTTTATAATTCAGCTCTTTATATATTTATATGTGTAGTAACACTATAACATCTGGATTTTAAAGCTCATACAGACTGATCTAGTGAGAACATGGAGGAAAACCCATTCAGACTCAAACTGCAGACTGAAATAATTCTGCTGCTTGTAAATCAGTGAGATCTTTATAACAGACACTGTTACCCGGAGCACATACTGATATGAAATGATCTAAATAGCAGCTGTTACTCTATGTCTCTGTCAGTACAATGAGATTGAGATGATCAAACATATAATGCAATGCTGAGAAGAACTAAAGGCTCCTCAGAAGACGTGAGGTGTTGTGAAGATCATTGCTCTGCTGAGGAACAGTGAAAGTAAAGCTCCTCAGAAGATCCTGATGATCAGATTCTTCTAGAAAATGATTGATGAGCTGCTTCAGTCCAGAAAGAGTTCATCTGGAGATATGACCAAAGTTATTCAGACTCTTACTTGATCAAAATCAGTCCAGATCTGAGTACGATTACACTTAAAGAGCTTTTACTGGAGAGAAGAGAGGAGGAGAACGTGTGTGAAGTGTGTTCAACAGCAAAGTTTGATCATTCTGAGATCTTAGAAATGTGCAGATTAAATCTGATCCAGCACCTTTATATAGGAGACCCTGTGAAATGCTCCAGCTGTGTGTCTGCTGCGGGTAATCAAGGTATAGCTTCTATAATGATATGTGCTGATCTGCTCAGTGTTCTAGAAACACTTCATCTGAGGTGTGAAGGGAAGCAGATTTGAAAGGACACACACTGGCAGCCAGCGCTCGGTCTGAAGGACAGGAGGAAAGTCTTTAATGTTTGTAGATTCTAATCATGACACTTAGTGTTTGTGTGTGACCTCGTGAGAGAAACACGTGCTGTTCTACATCCAGACGTATGATTATGAGATCGTAATGACAGCAGCGTGTTTTGCTTTACATTCTGAGCACCAGTAATCAATACATTCATTGAGTGAGAGAGATCCATCTGTGCACTGAAACACACCATCGTGATGCATTATGGGACGGAGTCGGTCACTCTCGTACGCTGGCTGAGTAAGAGAACTGAGGGAAGTGAGCGACCGGCCCAGAGTCCTCCACGTCCCGGCGGCTCACTGAAACACACACACACACATTAATCACACCAAACAGAAGAGGGAGGCGGGGCTTACTTATCAAAGAGCACTAGAGCTCTTAAAGGGATAGTTCACCCAAAAATAAAAATGTGCCAGCATCACGCACCGGGTGTTGTGAATGAGCTCAGGAGAGATTGTGGTGTTTGCACAGACCGATGGTTTCGTGTCTTAACATCTTCATGAGCTGTAGGGTTTCATTTGGTTTCATCCGTGTATGTTTGGTTTGTTTGACTCTCAGAGCTTTGGAACATATTCACTGACTCTTATATGACGGACAGACTGCAGCGGTGTGAGCTAAACACTGGGTGAATTATCCCTTTCAGAAGAGCACATTGATAATTCATCAAATAACATTTTTTATTTTTTAATTAAGGTATACAAGTCGACATGTAAAAACAAATTACAGAGCTCCTAAGGAAACATTATGATGGAAAAATTACATGGACCTCAATGACTTTGTGTCCACTCGCAAAACTATTGCATTACCTGAGAAATTGTGTTTGCACAAAAAATAAAGAAAATAAAAATTGTGCTTCCCAGAGAAACTGTTCTCCAATGTTTGAGTTTGATTGCAACGCACCTGCATTCATTCCTAAAACATGCATTTCTTCGAAACACATCTGCAATCATAAAACTTTTCACAAAAAAAATAGTTTTTATATTCATTCCTTTTGCATTTGCAAAATATGCTTCTTCATAAAACAGCTGCGTTTGTAAAGAAATTGAGTTTGTAAAATGTTTGTTCTGTTGATGTTTATAAATATTTGTTTGTCTGGAAAATTGCTTTTGTATGTAAATCATATTTGTTTATTTATAAAATCTGCATTTATTTGAAAAACATTTATTTGTAAAAATTTAAGCTACTTTGTTACATTCACGTTTGTAAAATGTGTATTAATTGGCAAAACCTGCGTTCACCTGGAAAACATGCATTAATTCGATGGCTTTCATCTGTAAATCCTGATCATTCCATCAAAACAAATGTGTTTGTTTGAAAAACATTTGTTCGTAAAAAAAATTTTTTTGCGTTAATTTGAGAATTTAAAATGTGAATTTGTTTGTAACACTTTTGTTCCTTTGTTTGGGGTAGTTTTTTTACTAGCACACGAGTCTTGTACTTACGCTTGTCTGGTGGAGTAACAGTGATGCTCTGTGCCGTGAACTCATCGTCAAAGTAGCGCGTGTCCGTCTCTGATGTCACCTGAGGTTTAAAGAGAGGCACCAGCTGCAGAAACAAAACCAGACGTCAGCATCTGCATCCAAACCCTTCAAACAAACCTCTCGATCAGAAGCACCTTCTTCTGCAGCACGTCCTCCCAGTGAACACTCGAGAAGAACTTGTGCCCCATCACTTCTCTGGCATCATCAGGTCCGCCTCCCAGCCTGCAGCCAATCAGAGGCATTCACAACATCACGAGGAGCGTTCTGATCATTTTGGCCTCCACTCAATTTCTATTTGATACCATTTAAACTGAACTGAGCAAGACAATGACGTCTCTGAACTTAATAATGTGCCTTTCACTGAAAATGTAATCTATTGCTGAAAGCTCTGTATAAATAAAGGTGACGTGACTTGTGCACATATGGTGAGACCTGACCTCTGCTTGGGGTCTTTCCTCAGCAGGCCGGTCAGCAGGGCTTTGGCTTCGGGCGAGAGGTTCTTGGGGAAGCGGATCTCCTCCATCACGATGAGCTCGAAGAGCCGCTCGTGGTCCTGGTTGTAGAAGGGCAAGCGTCCACACATCATCTCGTACATGACCACTCCCAGACCCCACCAGTCCACCGCTCGACCGTAATCATTGTCCTCAAGCACCTGAACACACACAGCAGACCCTCTCCAGTCATGCTCTATTCTCAAGAGGACACATATTACTAAATATATTCTCCACAAAATGCATGTACAATCAGATTTGGTCCTTAAAACCTGGAACCTATCAGGATTTATCAGGAGGCAAACACTGAAATGACTGAAGAGCACGTGTACTGATTAATGAGTTCTAAGTATTCGGCCTCATACAGTACCTCAGGAGCAAGGTATTCTGGGGTTCCACAGAACGTTCTCATGGTGGCCTCATCTGTGATGCCCTCCTTACAGAGACCGAAGTCTGTGATCTTAATATGTCCATCTTTATCCAGCATGAGGTTCTCCAGCTGAGGGAACAGAACATGATCATCATCACAGAACCACACCACGCTCTTCTGAAGAACTGCTTCGCTGCTGGAGAAGCGATGTGATTTTATACAATAGTTCAAATACAAGAAACTGATATTGAGTTAATATCGTCTCCGATCAACACAGCAGTGATTCACGACTGAATCAATCCATGCTTTTAACAAATGAAGAGAATTTCTAAATGAATGAGTTGAGTGAATGAATCAGTGTTTTCATGGTTTCTGTTCTTGTTTTTCACCAAAAGAATAATTAGACTAACACCTTTTAACTGTAATTTTAATTTTACTGTGATGAAAAATACTAAATTAAACTGAAGTGAGCGGTTGTTGGTGTGCGCCGGACCTTCAGGTCCCTGTAGACGACGTTCTGAGAGTGCAGATAGTCCAGAGCAGAGACGATCTCAGCGCTGTAGAAGCGTGCTCTGTCCTCAGAGAAGACACGCTCACGGGACAGATGGAAGAAGAGCTGTGGGCGAGAGACACGTCAAGAGCACAGAAGAGAGACAGAGACTGAAACACACACACACACACACACACTTACCTCTCCTCCATTAGCATACTCCATCACAAAACACAGCCGGTCAGGTGTCTGGAAGGCGTATTTAAGAGTCTGGAACACAACAGAGAGCAGTCAGACACACAGAGACATTCATGCCAGTGCCATGAACACACACACACACACACACACACACACACACTGACCGTCAGGAACGGGTGTCTGGTGTTCTGCAGCACTCGACTCTCTGTGACTGTATGTGCCACTTCATCCTAAAAACACACACACACAGATGTTCTAAACTCTGGTCTGATTATACAGCCGAGGCCAAAAGTTTACACCCCCCTTTCAGAATCTGCAAAACGTTAATTATTTTATTTTAAGTAAAAAGGGGATGGGGAGGTAATCCTTTGACCTCAGCTGTGTGTACCAACATCAATAAACAGTAATTTCAACAAATATTCCAATTCTTGCTATTAACAAAACTACTGGTGCTCTTTTTAAAGTGTTACCAACATCTCATTTGGTTGATAAAAGGTCTGTCACCTTAGCTATGATGACTTCCTTCCGCAGGATCTTCATGGCGTAGTACATCCCCGAGGCTTTCTCTCGCACCAGAATCACCTTCCCAAACGTGCCTTTACCCAGCAGCTTCAGGTAATCAAAGTCATTCATCGTCTGAGAGCATAAAGCACCATCATCATCAGCACCAGAGCTAACCGCTGCCTGATTTGTGATTTGTAATCTGACGCACCACTCTGGAGCTGGACTTGGACAGAGACACCTCCATGTCCTCCAGAGCGCTGAAGTCACCGGGGGAGCTGAACTTGATCTCCATTGGCTCGTCTGTTTCCCGCACCTGCAGCCCATTGGCTACGGCCTGGATCGCTCGCATCCATTCGTCCCTACACACAGTCACATCAGTGATTCACCATGAGGAAGACAGGAGCAAGAACACACAACAGACTATATAACAAGCACACACACTTATGGTTCAAATGTTTGGAATCAGTAAGATTTATTTAATTTAATTTTAATGGAGTCTCATTAAGGCTATATTTATTTGAACAAAAATACAAAATGTATTTGTAAAAAAAATGTTTCTGCATTCTTTAATCAAATAAATGCAGCCTTGATGATCATAAGAAACTTTGTTTGACCTCTCCTCGCTGCTCTCCACATGGAAGGTCCTCTCGATGACGCTCGTCCACTGCAGGCAGCGGATCATGAAGGTGTTGGGCCGTGGACGCTCGGTCTTCATCAGCTGACACTCTGAGAACACATGACCCGTTTACACACACACAGCATACATCACCACTTCAGCATCCTGAGCAGAACTCACCTTCCACAGAGAAGTTATTGAGAGGAGCTGAGCTCTGATCCATCAGCTCCGGCTTCTCCTTGTAACCCATGAAGGACCCATCACTCTTCAGGACGAAGTATCGCGGCCTCCAAGTCTTTATGTACTCACCTGTGTGTCACACACACACACACACACACATCAGAACAGGATGTCTGGCACCGCAGCAGACAGCGCATGAATCTGCCGTACCTCGTTTATAGAGCCATCCTTCCTTCACCACGCTGATCTCTGTCATGATGGGCGGGGCTTCAGACTGATTGACACTTTAACCTGGTAACAGGGGCTGCATTTTCAATAAAGATTTTGAAACTAAATATTGCTTAAAAACCTGGTTGATATTTACATTTAAATAAAAAAAATCTTATATATATATATATATATTATTTAAAAACTTGTTTATAAAACTTATAAAATATTACAAAAATGATCATCTTAGTTTATATTAGTGTCTCTGATTAGGACAGATTCGATTTTTTAAATCAAACTTTTTAAATGACAAACAAATGTCTTGTAAAGCAGTAAAACGTATAAAATTAATTAGTTTATATAAGTGTCATAATATTTAATCTCTCTTCAACATGTGTCAGAAAACACACTTGAATTAAAACCTGTAATTAAAAAACATTTTAAAAGCATCAAAACTTATTAAAAAAATATATTATTTCGTTTTTGAGTATTTAACTCTTTAACAGTTTTCTTTGGGCCGATCTGACTTTTTAAAAACTTTTTAAATAATTGTAAACATTTACAAAATATAATAATTGTTTTGATTGGTAAACATCTATGCTTTGTATTGATCATAAAATATAACAATATATAAGTCTTTAAGATTAAAAAACAAGTTACATTTTATTATGTTTATATTATAGTCAGAATAAGGAATCTCTGTTAAACATATTTCGCTTAAACAAATAGTTGGATTTAAAATGAATTAAATATAACATTTTAAAATATATAAATGTAAATATAGAAGTGTATATATAAAATAAGTTACCGTACAGTGGTGTCCTATGTTAATATCATGGTACTTTGACATATACCATGGTACTTCATGAGTACCATGTTTAAATACTAGGATATTTACATGCTCTTGACAGAATATCATGTTACTGACACGGTAAAGGTGATTTTACCATGGTACAGTTAAAAACCTAGTATTCGCGGCCGGTGAATGTAAACCGAATAACTGACACCACATGAGTTAAAACAAGAGATTTGTGATGGAAATCTCCAGATGAAGGTTTAGTTAGTCGTGTGAAGCTGCTAGTTGAAGCTAAGCTAACTTACCTTAACAAACTAACACAACATGAACTTTGAGCTTCGGCGAGCAAACCGACTTTAACCGTCCCGCACCGAGCTTTTACTCTTACTCTGATATTATTTCACACTTTACCTCAGATATTACAGTTAACTCATTAGTTCAACGAGTTGATTTAGTGATTTATCCGAACTACCTGTTTGCTGTCAGGGCAGAGTGGTTTAGCACACAAACTCTGGGTTAAGCATCGCTCCGCTCGTATCGTGGTTAAACACGAGCACACTGGCGGCTGTGTCGCTTCATTTATCGCGTTTTGATCCGGATCGAGCGAAGATTCAACGCGCTTTTGCACGACTGAACCACTGCGTCGCGATCAGAGTTCACCAGCAGCAGCACGCTTCGCTTCACGCCGCGTGACGTCAACGCGCCCCGCCCCCCGCGGATCTGGGATCAGTTTGGCGCGCTTCGCCTCAGCGGCGGGAAAGAGAGTGACGCGGAGACACTGATCCGTGATCAGCCTGACCTTCAGACGGCTTTATTTGCTCTCCAAGCGCTGCATAGCGGATCTCTCGCTGTAAAACAGCGACAGGCGTACAAACACACACTCACAACTCATTAAAAGCACTCTGGCCGTGCCATTGTAATACTACAGTACTTTTCTGTTAATGACATACAAATAACACAAATATTAATACATGGTTTGAAAAACAGTTGTTGTTCCTCAGAGCTTCAGAACAATTGCGCATCCCTGAGACTCACACCTGGATCTTATATCACACTTGATTCAATAACAATAAGGTTTTCAATCTTTCAGGTGCCACGGACCCCGGAATCAAATATGATCTTTCCATTTAAAAGACCGCTATATAAAAATACATTTAAATTGTGAAAAACTATTATAAAAATGCTTATTTGAGTAAAATATCTAAATCAACTTTTAAACTTCAAGTGATTTTCTTTTAAGCAAATTTATCTTAGTCAAATTAGTTTTTTAAATTTATTTTTAATAATGCATTATTCTTTGCTCTCTATAATACTGCAGTATTAGATTTATTTAAATCACATATTCAAATACATTTTTTAATTTCATACAGATTATTTTAAACACCCTATACTTATTTTAAATGATTTATTTTTAAATAATTTTATTCCAATCAAAATTCTAATTCATAAACATATTTATATTTTTTTATTTAACCTGATTTCATGTATTTCCACACTGTTTTTCTCTAAACGTTTCCACTGACCCGGGGACCCAGTTTGAAAACCCCTGCTGGTCAAACACGGTTTACATAACCTTGATAAATAACCTTCAATTCCACAGAATTTTATGTATTCTGATCATTAAAGAGGTAAACAACTAACTAGTCTCACCGTTTCTAGACACAGGAGGTACATGTTAGAGCACTACATGAGAACAGATGAGATTAAAACACAAACGCCAGAGACAGAATGAACGCTCTACATAGCAGCGGATCAGAAAACATTAAAAGACATCATTAATATTCACAAAAAAAGAGAAGTGAAAGGCAGCGGGTGTAAAATGATATGGGTGAAAAGGAGTATTTTGGGTGCAGGAGTGAGTTTTTTGCATCTTGAAGCATGAGAGGGAAGCGTCTTGGTGTTGGTGGTCCTGTGCAGACGTCTGCGCAGATCTTCCTGAAGCGCAGCTACGCCGCGTTGCTCTTCTGCAGCTCCTCTAGCAGAGCTGTGGAGGAAACACAAGACTCAGAGCAGGATCACATCAGTGTATTTCTGTAAAGAAGAGCAAGGAACCCGACTGACCACTGATAATCTCGTCCTTCACCTTCTGCAGCTCCTTACGCATCTCCTCCAGGATGTCCTGCGCTCAGACAGAGGTGTGTTCAGTGTCAGGAGAGTTATTTTTACATTTAATGCAATACAATGTTGTGTTACTCCCTAAAAAAGTTACTAATTACGTCATTTTTTTATGGAAAGTAATGTTACTTTGTAAATCTGGGCAAGGCTTGCTAGTTTGCTTTACTAGTTACTTTAAAAAAAGTAATCTGATTACCTTGTGTAACTTGTTTTACTGCGTTAGGAGAATTGTTTGTCTGTGTGTGTGTGTGTGTTGCTGACCTGTTTGAGTTTCTCCATGTCTGTGGCGTCTCCTGTGCTGCTGCCGGGCCTTGTCCTGTGAGAAGAAGCCAAACACACAGATCTTCAGCTGGATCTTCAGGCACTCAACAGAGCTCAGAGATGAGAAGCCATACTGTACCTGCTCAGCGGAGCCGCCGTCGCTGGAGACACCGGGCTCTTGTCCTGACTCTTAGGCGCTGAATTCACCCTGTTCAAAACCAGCTAGCGTTAAATAAAACTAGGACTAAAACACTTTAAAAATCATTAACCGAGACTATTACAAACAGGTTTGTGAACTTCTGAAATGTTAAACGTGAAATATGGCTGATTAACTGAAATAAGTAAGTTAAATATATTTAGTTTCTTAAATATATAAACGTATTGTAGAAACTTAATTTCCTGTAAAGCTGCTTTGTAATGATTTGCATCATAAAAGTGCTTTATAAATTAACTTGAATTGCATACTGAGTTACAAATACAAATAATAAAAGCACATAACCAAATAACTAAAATGAAAATATAATATAAAGATAAGAGTCAAACACCCTCGTCAGAATCACATAGCATCAGAGATCCTGTTTTTACCGTGACACAGACGACGGTTTCTCCCAGGGCTTCTTCACCACGTCTGCTTTGTCTGAAAGGAGTAACAGAAAGAGCATTTGAGGTCACAATGATTAACACAAACAGGAAGTGCAGTGAGATGATGAAGTGATTTGACTCTCACCTGCAGCTCTGGAGTCACTGTTCACAGAATCAGCCTGAGAACAGAGAGAAAGCAGAGAACCATCACACACTTTATCCAACACACACACACACACACACACACACACAAAGAAAGCAGAGAACTGTTACACACTATCACAAACACAGAGAACTGCCACACACACACACACACAAAGAAAGCAGAGAGCTGTCACATACTTTATCACACACACACACACACACACACACACACACACACACACGTCTGGTTTGCTATCCTTGTGGGGACTCTTCATAGGTG
>JAUCNO010000979.1:0-22562 GCA_032353835.1 Enteromius viviparus
TATATTATATTATATTATATTATATTATATTATATTATATTATATTATATATATTATACATATATTATACATCTCATCATATCATATTATTATATTATGTCATATTATTTACTATTCCATTTTATCTATTATATCCATAATATAATATCATCTAGTATTATTAAACTATCCTTTTTCTAAACATTTGATCTCTGTTGTATATTATATCACAATGTTTCGATGAAATGTTTGATAAAACTATCTAATATATTTCCTTTCTTCTTCCCTTTTCGCTGCACTTCCTGCCACTGCATGTGGACCCTGCGCTCAGATTCAAAGAGTAAGTTCAAATTCTTCTTTTTGATGAATTATTTGGAGAAGACCATGTGCCTTCGTACCCTCCTTATTCTGTTCAGTCCTTTAAAACAGAAACGTATGAGTAGAATGCATGAATTGAGATGAGACCCAGAGAACATACTCACTCCAGCCCTCTCTGATTCCAGCACAATAGCATTGCCTTTGAAAACGAACGGAAATGACTGGTTTCATGACCTCATAGAGTACAAAGTGAGCCGGTTTCAGCTCCCTCCTAATAAAACACCTCATCTCAGTGTGAAAGGTGCTGAATAACCCATGATATTTTGCATTGCATGAATAAAAAGTGCTGGAACAGATCAAATGAGCGTTGCCGGAGCTCCAGACATCATATCTTCCTATAATAGAGCTGAAATGAGCCTTTTGAAAAGAAGGAAACTCACTCTTTGGGGGTGCTTTACAGGAGGCAGGCCGAGTGTGCCAAAACCGCCCGTATCCAGATGGCTCTTCCTGCCGGAAAATCAACAGGAGGTGGCGCTCAGACCAATCTCTACGAGGAGCTGGGAGACGGTGGCATGTAAGTTACCTGTCCTAAATAACACCCTTAACCTTCAGCACAGACAGCGGAGAGATTTAGGTCTGGATCTGTTGGAAAATCGAGAATATTTTGCCCAACAATGAAAATTCTGCCATAAACAGCACCATAAAAGTAGTCTATAGTACAATGCAAAATATATATTTTGGAAAAATATGTGACCCTGCACCACAAAATGATTGTCAATTTTTTCGAAATTAAGATTTCTACATCATCTGAAAGCTGATTAATAAACTTTCTATTAATGTATGGTTTGTTAGGATAGGAAGGCATACAACTATTTGAAAATCTGTAAAGCTCTAAATATTGATAAAATCGTCTTTAAAGTTGTCCAAATTAAGTTCTTAGCAATGCATATTATTAATCAAAACGGAAGTTGTAGTATATTTACAGTAGTAAATGTATCCAGTGACAGTGATCCAGTGAATGTATTTTGTGACTTGCACAAAATAACATAAAACACAAAAATATTGTGATATTAATGGAAAAAAAACCTCTAAAAATCTGTTTAATTGGTAAAATTCACAGAAAAACTGGCTTTCCCAGAATTCCTTGTATTGCCTTTAAAATTTTGTTTGAATTTGATGCTTTTTCTTAGAAATAACTATGTTTCTTCTTAGTTTTTCTTGGGTTCATCACATGATTTTCTCATCATCACCTGCATTTGGTGCTTATCAGTGTATTTCTAAGGTACCAAACAGATCTCAGTATTTTAATAGGTTGGTATATTAACATTATATCAGTTAATCAAATTGTATATAACTGTAAATTTATCTTAAAACTTAACTTAAGACTCAAGTCAACTTAAAAATTTACCTTAAAAGATCTTTTTTTTTTAATAGTGTGGTTTTGTTGTCAAGGGTCATATATATGTTTTATAAGAAAAGTCTTTTTCAGTCTCCCTTTAATGTAAAAAAAAAATTAAAACATTTAAATTTTAACATTTTAAATCTTTAAATTGAATGTGTATTTCTTTACTATTGATATGTATAACAATGATTGAATGAATGTTTCTAAGCCCAATTGTTTTAATGTAGTAATAGCAGTGAAATTTAAATCATAGTCAAGTTTCATTACACTGCATTATAAACAAGACATAAAAGAGCCAACGAAGTTAAAGGTCATAGACATCAAGCTCATTCTAAATATGTGTGAATGAGAAATAACAAAGCAAAACTTAGATTTTTGCCACCCATTATCTTTTATATGGACGAACGCAGCATGAACCTTCTGCTAAATATCTTTTTTCGTGTCACATGGAGGAAAAAGAAAGTCTTTCATATTTGGAATGTCATGTGCTTGTAAATAATAGAACGACAGAGTAATCATTTTTGGGTGGAGTACCCCTTTAATGCCCTGACCTGGTTCTTCATTAGAAAAAGAAACAACTTTTTGACATCTGGATGGTAATTGTTTCTTTAGTAAATTAGCTGCGATTTTGGCTTTAATACCGAGTCCATCCATAGAGATGTGCTCACTGGACGCGTGGGTTTGGTGCAGCAGGAGTACATTGCCAAGCTAAAGGCTGTTGTGAGTGGAATGAAATGTTAATAGATTAAAAGATTATAGCCGCAGCACAGCATCTGCGTCCCTCAGGTAAAGCCTTTTAAAGTGCTTTTGATTTAATGCAATCAAAACAAATGCAGCTGCTAACACAAATAGACAAGCGCAAAAGACGTGGTTTTGAATTGAATCCATCAGAATAGAGGCTGAGATTGCTGGACCGTAATTCTGAACAGCAGTCTAATACCATCAACAGAAAGAAACATTAGGGGAGAATTTGTTTGCTTGTGTATTTGGGCAAATATCTTTTTATAATAATAAAAACAGTGGCCTGTCAGCAACCTTATAAAACAATGAGTCAACCTGTGACACTTAGATTGATGTGTGTATTTATTTATTTTTATTATTACCAGAAATTTCACCCTAAAAACAAAGGGATCAATTATTAATTTAATTTAGTATGATATAGTTTCATTTAAATAGATCATTTTAATGAATTCTAATTTAATTTAATAATATATAGTATCACATAATCATTTATAAGTTGCACAGGTATATTTGTAGTCATGGGTGTAGTATGTAGCAGTAGTATGGGCCGAAATTATTTATTTTTCTTTAATGCCAAAAATCATTAGGACATTATGTTTCTAATTTGTAATACTGTATGCATTGCTAAGGACTTTATTTGGACTTAAAAAAAAAATACCTATATGTAGCCTAAATAGACCTATATGAATGGTTTTGTGGTCCAGGATCACATACATTAAATTCTATCATTCTAATTTAAATAATTACAATTTCTAAATATAAAGAATTTTCTAAATTAATTTCTTAAAATAAATATGTATTCTAATTAAATTTTATTTTGGTAGTTTTGTTGTCTTTATACGTAGTAGCCTGATTGTTTTCATTATGTTATTTAATTTGTATATATTTATTTATTTTTGGCACATGCTAAACTAAATTAAAAAGCGGTTGCTTTGGCAACAAGCTGAAATCATTAAAAAAATTGACGTAAATATTTTATTTCAGTCATTTCAAGTAATAAATATTTTTAGGTTTTAGACACATAATACAGTATACAGATACAGTAATAAGTGCAAATAATAGCAATGCATAAATGATTCTAATGGCCCTAAAATATTTACTTCATCTAATTTTTTCAGTTAATTTTGTGGTAAAATATGACCTAAGTATATTTCCTTCACATTCCTGTCCCACTGAAATAATAGTCTATTTATGCCGTTTTCAGCAAATATCATATCGTACATTTCCTTCACATGTGTAATGAATGATTAAAAGGATGAGTGGTTACATTTCTTCTCTATTTACCTTTTACATGTGTCTCTTAGACCTCTTACATTACATCTGATATTAACATGCATTTCATATCCAGACAGTAGCCAGTTATTATTTAGATGGAGTGCATTATTTCAGTTCACTCAAGTGCTTTTCCAGTGCGATTTGAATAGAGATATGATCGCACTTATCCACAGAAAACACTACTTACAGTATATATTTATATTAATATTAGTGATTAACTATGATATGATTAATAAAAGCACATTTTCATTTATGCTTTTGTTTTGTTAAGTTTCTGCTTTTGATGCAGTCAAAATTCATGCGAAAGCCAAATGTCCCGCTTGAGTTAAACTCTCATCATATCCCTCTGTCTACATGCCTTTTTCCTCTCATGTTTCATTCATTCTTCTCTTCTCTCTGCATTTTCCAGGCTTGGACTTCAGTGAGTAACATAAAATATGCTGCCTTTTTCTGCAGTGATCTTTCTTACACGCTGCTATCAACACATTTTAAAATCCCTCTTGACTTGCATATGTGGTTTGTATTTTCTAGTCCCTGTCTAACTGCTCTAGTAGTTTTCTTTATAATTTCATCTGTTTTTACCCTTGATTCATGTCAAATTGCATATTGAAAGTAACATTTTGATACTGTTTTTTTAAAAAAATGCACAGATACACGTGTGTAGCTCTGTAGTGGATTAAAGCTTTAGTAGTTTGACTAGATAAAGCCCCTTGCATCCCGGCTCTAGCGGTTCCTCGCAGTTCTTTCCTCAAAGCAAACAAACACACTTCACACGTCCTTCACTTTGAGACTCGCCATTGTCGCAGCTCATCTTGATTGATGTTTGAATGAAGATTATCTCAACAGATAGGGATTTCGGACTGGTTTATGAGTGCTAGTGTACAAGCTTTGCACTTCATAGCTGGAAACACACAATTTTAAGTCCTGCTTGCATTCAACGTATTATTGCTGCATTCCATACAAAGTCAGATGTAGGGTATTCCTGTATATATATGGTAATACTTTAAAATAAGGTGTCTTTTGTTAACATTACTACTCTATTAACTAACATGAACAATGGAACAATACATTTAAAACAGTATTTATTCATCTTTTTTAACATTAGTTAATGAAAATACAATAATTCATTGTTAGTTAGCTCACAGTGTATTAACTAATGTTAACAAACACAACTTCTTTTTAATAAAACATTAGTAAATGCTAAAATGAACATTAACTAAGAGTAATAAATTCTTTAGAAGTGTTGTCCATTCTTAATTTTTAACTAATGTCGTTAATGTTAACTAATGATAGTGTGTGTGTATGTATATATATATATATATATACAAGAAACAGAGAACTTGATGGAGATCCCATAATAATGATATGTATTTCAGTTTAATTGTTTCATTTTAAAAATAGTGATTATTATTACAGTTATTATCTGTCTTTAAAAATCTTTTTCTTCCAAAGTTTGCATTTTATTGGTTTAAAAGTGAATGTTTATCTTTAAAACTGTATAATTCCTATATTGCACCTTTCCAAATCTGAACTTCAATTCAACTTTCTGACCTTTTTTAAAGCTAAATGTAAAATCTTAAGCAAAATTGTTTGGTTGAGCTCTTTCAAAGTCCATTAAAGTGAAGGATTTTTGTGTACTGGGTGATTAGCGCTCTGTCCTCCCATGGCTGTTCTCTTCCCTCAATTCCTTTCTGTCTCTATCCACGCATGCTTCAATCTTTTCTCCTTTCATTTTCTCTCGTGGGCTGCAGAAGGCGCCGAATGTCTGTAATCGAGGAGGCGGATCGACAGAATCTCATAAAAGCCTTCGCCTCTCGTGCTATTGCTGCGCACAAACTGTGTGCCGGAAACGGAAAGTTGCTCGACAGGTTTCCCAAGTCGGAAAGCAACATCACCTTCCTCTCAGATCAACGGCCGCTCACCACACAAAATCCGCTTTACCAGGATGGAGCATCCAGTAGTCCTGAGCCCATCTCGGAAGTGGAAAGGGTCAGTGGGTTTTTGGACAGTGCCATCCCATCTCCGACAAGCCCCAACAGCCATATGACGTCTTGGTCCTTGCCGTCCCGTATTCGAGGACGAGGGTTTTACGATGCTCTGTGCCGGCAGGCTCTTTGGGACCCTGCCGAATGGGAGGAGCAAGAGCTGAGGGCGGGGCTTAAGGACAGCAAGGAAGAACTAGATGCTGATGTGAATCAAAGTGGTCAAGAAACGAAGCTGTCGGTTCGAGAACAAGCCAGACAGTTTGAGCAGCAAGCTTTAGCCGAACGGACGCCGAGGCAGAGCCGGGACTCTTATGCATCTCTAGATCCTGACGACCCACTGTTAACCGCCTTCATGTTTTCCTCCAGTCCAATTTCTGTTGGCAAGGACATCCCACCCTGCATTATCATCACAGGGGGTGACGGTGAGACTCCTCCCCCACCCATGGCTCAGCGTCCCACTCCACCCGTCCTGAGGAAGTTCAGTTCTAGTATATCCAATTACGTGACGGTGGAGCCTTGTGAGATCACACTGGAATTCATATCAGACTCTCCGGAAAGTCCATCAACCTCTATTCCTGTTCAGTCCTGCTCTTTACTTTCTCCTCTACCTGTACAACAGGACTCCACTCCACCACCCACCCCTACTCCTGAACAGTCTCCGACTCCTACACCTAAGCTGAGAGGGATCCTCAAGAACACAGGCAGATCTCCCAACAGCAGTTGCGAACTTGGACTTAAAGACTCTACAACTGTTGTTCTAAAAGGGCCAGAATCTAAACCAGGTGAAACAGATGGCAACCAATCAGAATCAGACTCCTCTGCTCAGCTCCCAAACTAGCCAATCACAGCGGAATAAGAGACTCCGCCCACTCTGTATAATGCTTGAACTCTTTTGTTATCTTCTTTCCTCTTGTCTTTTTTTATCACATACTTGTACCGGTATCATTTGGCACTTTACTTTGAGAGCACTTAATAGTATACTTCAAAGAAGGTCAAAGGCATATAGTTTCATGTGTTTTTATTTTATGTTAAGTGAGGTGTCTTTAAACTTCAGAGTAGTGCTTCAGATTGTGTTCTCTTGTGCATTTGTCAGTCAAAAAATCTGAATGTATAAGCAAAAAATATTTTTATAAGAACAGTTGTGATTGATTATAACAAATATGCTTTTAAAAGTATATTTTATTTTTTAAAAATGAATTTGCTTGTGTAATTTCTTGTGCAGAGCATTCCACCTCTAAACAGTTTATTATTATTTTTAAGTCAGTCATGTTCTGCTTATTTTAAATTGTAGACGAACAATGGTTTCTTTTGTTTGCTTCCTCGGTTTAGTAATTCTGGTAATTTGAAATGCTCTCTGAAATGTAACACAATATTCTTCGAACGTTTATATTTAAAATTTTGGTTTTTTGCACAATATGCATAGCATGCATTAGTTTGCAGGCCATCATTTACACATTTAGAAAAAATTTAAGCAAGTGGAATAATGTTTTAGCAGTAGAATATATGAAATAAAAAATACCTTTTTATCAAATTAATCAAGCTAATATTTGAGCTGACTGTCACTGTTTGTGAATATTTAACGTTTAAATAGTGCTTCCTAGCAGACAGATCTGTTATCATCGGAGGGGTGTTCGTTGATGATAGAGGTGGTGACAGAGATTGTTGTCGTTCAATTAAAATGGGCCTTATAATTAAAGATCAGATTTCGTTTGATCAAT
Source organism: Enteromius viviparus (assembly GCA_032353835.1). Classification (NCBI taxonomy): domain Eukaryota; kingdom Metazoa; phylum Chordata; class Actinopteri; order Cypriniformes; family Cyprinidae; genus Enteromius; species Enteromius viviparus. Next base: position 7,419 of record JAUCNO010000979.1, read on the forward strand.
TTAGTATAATCAGAAAATACAAAAAGGATGAATTGAATCAAATAATCCAATAAACTGCTCAGCCTAAGTAATTTCAATGTTAAATGAAGGTCATTTCAGAGAAAGAGCTGGTTATTGAATTTTGATTAAAGATCCGAAAGAGACATTTCTATTTAGAATAATGAGCACTGCTGAATCCTTCCCAGTAAGACTAGGAATGCATTAAGGAAAGTACATAGGCTTGGTTTTGAAGGTTAAAAACAGGTCATTCTTTATACTGCTTTCTGATATATTCACCTTATTTCTCTTTCTATCGCTCTCCCTTGTTCTTTCACTCTCACTAACCCTTTTTAAAGGCTGTCTAGAGTGCCAGACCTCCTGAAGCTCTCCTGTCTCGGTTCGGCCCTGCGGATGTTTTTGCCCTTTCAGAAACGCAAGCAGACAAGAAGTCATGTCGAGATTAAACAATACCGCTAATCGTTTGCGTGGCACATGGCAGTGCAACGTTTGCTTTTTCTGAATTTACCCCATCAGGCGCACAGTCAATGTCTCTCCATTCACACAAACCTCTTCTACAATATCTCATCAGGGGTCTGCAGATGGCGTCTTCCTCATCCATTTCAAAAAATCTGTTTAAAATTTGTCATCGTCACATAAACAAATGCAAACCGATTTGCTAATGTCTCGTCTTCGGTTCTGATTTGTGTTTTTATTTTTTATTTTTTTTTTTGGTACATAGAAATGAGGTGAAATTACACTTAGACTATTAATGGAAACCTTCTTCTGCCATGGAGTAAAAATAACTTTTTATTTCACAGTTCTCACTTTGTTGCTTGCAAAGGAGTCAAAACTGTGAAATACAAATATAAGTATACAGACAGACTTGTGAAGACTGTTAAGACATGAGGACACATACATCTTTATGAGAATTGAAATAGGCTGTAATCTGTGACACACACAATCAAAATAACTGATATAAAATCACATTAACTATTGATTTGCTATTAAATGTCAAAAAACTCCATAGTACTGTAAGATGTATTTCTTAAAAGACAACATGCTGAGATGAGTTGTGTTTTGCGTGGTTAAGCAGGGAATATGATAAGGAGGAGAAAGATATAAAAACAATAAAGAAAACAAGAGAATTAGGGTTATTGAAGTCAAAGACAGACTCATTGATTAATTAATACATTTTCTCCAGACCTCGCCGTCTGTGCTTTCATCCTGCTGAGCATAACCTACAAACAAGACCTGACACACACTACATCCACTCGGTTTGCACATTAATCATCTGTCTTAGACTTCATAAATAACACAACATTTGTAATCCTTGATAATACTATCTTTTCTTTGTTGTCTATTGGATTGGATTAGCTAAAATAAATACGAAAGCATGTTTCCTCCACAATATACGTATATATATGAAATATTCTGACTTATTCTCCTAGTTGTGGATGTTGTGTGTCAGGGCTTGTTTGTAGGTTCAGAGGAACGGCTCAGCAGGATGAAAGCCCAGACGGCGAGGTCTGGAGAAATGTAATTATTCAATCAATGAGTCTGCCGTTGACATTACTAACCCTAATTCTCTTTTTTCTCCCCTACGTTCGTGTCTTCCTCACTTCCTGCCTCTTTTTATTTTCCTTGCTTCACCACACTAAATAAAACGACTCTCTCCTGCTTTATTAGAAAATGAGAGTACTTTATTTCAGAACTTTGACTGTTAAAAGTTGATCTTACTCTAATGTTGTGTGCGCTCCTGCTTTTAAAAGATTGTTTGTTTAAGGACGTCTGACAAAACAGTCACAGTGAGAATGCAATTCTATTCTCTGCATTTATAGAATTGAGAACCAGCTTTTCTGTTTCTGTGGGACACCAAGAGAGACGTCACCTTCCTCCCACACACATCCCACATCACTCATCTGCCACTCTCATTCATTATGTGTGAGAGAATACTGTATGTTTGACAGGGATATTTCATAACCTAGTCCTGTGAAAGAGAACAGGCATCCTCTGACATCACTCTACATCTTTATTTATACGGTGAATTTTAGTAAACCTAGAAACATCCAGTGTCTACTTTATTTTATTTATTTTTTCATCCAATATGAATGGTTTTGAGGACATTTTTTCAGATATATTTTGTGGGACAGTTTTATTCCAACACTATAGCCGAGAACACACACTCAGAACAACATGCTGCTCATTTTTATTGTGTTTTTATCACTTATATATAACGTTTATATTTAGTTTATATTTACAATTTATAGCTACATATATACGTATGTGTGTGTGTGTGTGTGTGTGTGTGTGTGTTTTATATTAATTAGGAAACAACTTCTTTCCAAAAGCCTATTAATGTGTTAATCTGCGTGTTTAGTTATGAGATGATTTTCATAAAACCTGTTAAGAACATGTCCAGTGTCTAGGATTTTTACTTAAGTTTAGGTTATTTTCACCCTATGAACAGTTTTGAGGGTCCCTCTTCAGATGCATTTCACTTTTTTGGACATTTTTGATAGCCAAGTAAACACACACACACACACACACACACTGATTTCCATGTTTTATGTGTACTTTCCATATGTGTAATGGTATTTATACACTCGTATGCGTAGTGTATTTTCTATCCCCTTAACCTAGCACTACAACTTATCCTACTCCTCACACAAAACTTTCTGCATTATTAGATTTTCCAAAAAAAACTTCATTCTGTTTGATTTATATGCTTGTTGCCTCTTGACGACCAAAATTTTTTTTTTCCACAATCTCCACATTTACTGGTATTTCTTGTATAGAAACACATACACACACACACACTGAACATGCTCCTCGTTCGTCACAGTGTTTTAATTTAGTTTTTGGCCCTTAAGAGACCCCTCAAATGTAACTTTCTTGGAAATTTTGCTAGAGTATAATAGGACAATTTATAGTCACTGCATTAAATACAGGTTGCGTATGAATATGTGTGCATATATGTTCATCAGAAAAAGCAGATTAACGTGCTTGGGAAGTATTCATTGTAGGTAAAACTGCTTGTGTCAGGACTATCTGCCCCATTTCCCTGAGTGCGTTTTTATATTTCAAGTGCTTTTCCATTTAAATATGGTGTTTTCATTCTGGTCCAGTGATAAGAGAGGACAGGAAGTGTTGAAATGCATAAAATTGAGTATAAAATCACTTAAGTAGTCAACAAATGTCACATTTCCAGCTGCGATATTCTTTATAATCATTTTCTCTCTCTCTCTCTCTCTCTCTCTCTATCTTTCAGCAGGCGTGGCTTTGGCAGAGAGGTGAGTCAGTTTTTTGAACATCTCCTTTGATCTATCACTATTTCTATCATTTATAATTAGAGACAAGATTTTAAAGAAACTCCTAATTTGTAACTGTGAAATTTTTGCATGGATATGAATAATACCTCATCATGGTTGAATCATGATAGTGACTTTTGCATTGGCAGGCACCTCTTAGATTTTTATTAAACGTTCTGTGTAGTTGATTAAATATATAACCCTTTTCTTTAATAAGTCGAAGGTAAGAGTGCTCTGCTCCCTTGTCACTTTATGCTGCCAATAGTGCCTTGTGAGAGGCTTACACTGGAATCTCAATGAGATGAAGGGAGCAATTGAAACTTTGCCATTAAACTTACATTTACACCCCGCTAAGGAGTGTAAATTGAAAAGCCTTGTCTTTTTTTAGTTTTGCCTGCACACATAATTTTGCAGCGAGAACATGTCACGTCAATGTCTAAGTTGCCAAGTTAATGCATATAGGTTGCATATGCATGCTGTCAAACACAACCTTTTCTGACCTTTCAAGCACTTTAGCTCTTAAAGTTGGGTCTACTTCTTAACATAGAACATTTTCCCCTCATCTGCATCTCTGCCATTATCTTTCTCACCAGGAGCTTGTTTTTTTCTTTCCTGTTTTTAATGCACATCTTTTTGCTGTCATGTTCTTTATCTGATCATTCATTTTAAATGTATGCGGCGACATCTTTTCTTGCTATTCTCTTTGTCTTTGTCTTTTATTCGGTGCTGCCTCTCATGTATTCTCTCTTAGTGTCAAATCTTTTTTCTCCACTCTCTCTTCTCTTTGTGACTGTGCCAGCAGCAGCAGCTGTTGAGACCCTCTCTGCTCCGGCCTGAGGTAGCATCTCTGTTTTTCTGCATGCCTTTCCTTAGTTTTGCTTGACAAATCTTCCTATTGTTAGTGAAAATGATTTATCTCTTTTTAAAGATCTCCAAATTCATTGGGTGTTTAATAGCTAAAAAATAATCCTGTATGGACAGCAAAAAATTAAAATAATGATTCACACTCATGTCCATTCCAGCAAGCTGGCACTTGTTCACACAGTTAAAGTGAAGGTTTTATGAATTCATACAGGAAAAATTAATTATTTTCTAATTTAAATGCAGTGAGTAAATGATGCCAGGATTTTGCTTTTTAAATGAACAGTCCCTTCAAAATACAAAAGTATTTATTATTTTTCTACAATTACATAAATACTTTTTTTTTTTTTTGCTTTTTCTTATGTAATGTATATTTTATTCTGCAAGGATGCATTCAAACACTACTTTTAATGAACTCTCTATTAATCAAAGAACCCACAAAAATATTTAAGCAACACAAAACACTAGCTGTTTTCAAAATTGATAATAATAATAATAATAAATTTTGCTTTAGCACCAAATCATCATACTGTATTAGAAGGATTTCTGAAGAATCGTGTGACTCTGAAGACTGGCGTAATGAAGCTTAATCACTACATTTCTAAATATGTTAAAAAATAAAAATGTCATTTTGAAATTGCAACTATATGTTTTTTATTGTAATTTTCAATAAAATAGATGAATCGCCCTGGTGAGCATAACAGATTCTTCAAAAAAGCACTAAAAATCCTTCAGACCCCAAACTTTTGAATGGTAGTGGATGTTGCATTCCCAGTTTAACTTAAGTTACAGTAATGGGTGAACAAGCACACAGTGTTCCAGAAAAGGTATTGACTGTATTAATTGTGCACCAAACCTTGACTAATTTGAGTAACCTGTGTGAAGATGAAGTCAGACATCTGTCTATGTTTGTATTTTAGGCTCTCTCCATGGAATCTGGTATCGACCCTGGACAGGATTACTATAACCAAGACTACTATAGCTACGATCAAGGGTGAGTTTCATAGTACACGCAAGTCTAATGTGTCTTTGTTACAGACTAAAAAAAGATCCAACCAGAGAAACAGTGGTTCTGTAATTAAAGACGCATGTAGTGAATACAATACACTAATTGAGCATTTTATGTGTGAGAGCAGAAGGAGACAGCAGAAGCGAGAGAAAGAGGTGTAAACATTCTCAAATTGACACGTAATGTACCATCGGAACAGCTATACTATTAGAACAGATGCTCTTGCAAATGTTGCAAATGTTGAACTGCATGGTTTAACGTCAGCTCATCTGAGGAGATGCTGGAAGCTTTGATGAGATTAATGTGTCCTCACCTCCACACAGCCATCTTTAGCTAAGCTCAGTGGATTCATTAAGACGTGAGCCGCATGTTTGCTAGTAGGACTTTCAGAGATCAGACTCAAGTGTAATGGCCCCCTCTATTACGTTCGGCAGAGTCATTGGATTTTTGTAGCAGCAGATGGTTTTAAAGGCCTCTGTAGTGCTCTGAGCGTTAACTGCGAGCACCACAGAACAGATGATGTGCTTTAACATCAAGACCAAGACATCAAAACCGCTGATGATAGACTTCCTAAGGTCCTACTTAACATTTTAAAATGGATAGTTCCAGACCTTGATGAATATCTGTCAATCCAGAATTCCAGTCATGCTAAGGTACACAATGTAAAAAAAATATGATGCAAAACACTTGTTTATCTAGCTATAAATCTTTGCAATAGGTAAGTTTACATCTTAGGGAATGTATCTTCTAGAAGGATAACATTTAAAGGATGTGCTCCAAAGAAATTATTAAATTGTGGCAATAATATTCCTAATATAAATTTTATACAGAAAAGAGAATTGTTTTCTTGAGAATTCCCTCAAACTTTCATTCGATTCCTTTGAATGTCAAGGTTTTTTGGTCCATAGTCAAGGCCTTTGAGAAAGAAGGATGGCTTTGATTTCGCAGACATCAAGGGAGAGAGAGGGAAAGATAAATGTTGCATTTCTGTCAGGCTGAACTGCACCTGCTATCAGAGAGACCCGGCCTACTGAAGATCCAGGGCTATTTAGAGAGCTTAGGAATCTTTAATGGGGGTTCAGACTTTAATCCCTGGATCACAGGGGCTGTTTGTCCTGCGTGGGTGGAGCTACAAATGGGCTGATGTTGATTGCGAGTGTAATGAGGCATCTGTTTTGCCTTTCGTACCTTCAATAAGTGCACCTATTTTCAAACCTGTTGGAAGTCTCACTCCCACAATACTCAGAATTGAGCACAAAGAATGGGAAGCAGAATAAAAAAAATAGAAAAAATAGAATAGAAAAATAGAAAAATAGAAAAGCAACATTTGTCAAGACAAATTAAAATTATTGAAAAAGACCTGGTGTTTGAAGCGATGGCCTAAATCCATCTATTGGAAATAAGGAAATGCAACTTTAATACTGCTGCACCCAATAACTTTAAGGTGTGTTCATATATTATTTTCCAGGTATGATCCCTATCCACCCTACGGCAGTCGCAGGAGGCTGATTACCCCTATGTATGATGAGTATGGAGAGGCCATCATGGAAGATGAAGGGTATTACTATGGTGGACCAGAGGTAATCTTACACATTCATTCAAAGGCAACTTGAAGAAAATGATGGCAGAAGGGATGGTTTTTCTTGTTCATAACTAAAAGGATATTGCTTTAATCTCAAGAATCATTTAATGTAGAGTTTGGCAATTTGATATTAGTAACCTTGATAAATAAGATTGTTTTAAAGGAAATAATGTGACAACAGGGTCGGGCAAGAGGGCGAGGTGGGCGAGGGAGAGGTCGTGGGCGTGGAAAGCGAGTGGAATTCCAGGATTTCCCACCAGAGGATGAGATTGAAGAGGCAGAGCCAGAGGTTCCTGCTGAGGAGCCAGCAGAAGCTGAAGGTGAAGAGTCCAAAGCTGCAAAGAGGCTGAAGTCCGTCATGAAGCTCAGCAAGTTTCTTGCTGCTGGGAAGAAAACTGAACCTAAATCACCATGGAAGAAGGCCAAGATATTCCCGATGATGTTTGGGAAAGGGAAAAAAGACAAAGATTATGCCAAGCTGACATCTGCACGGCGTATCGATAGTCAAGAGAGCTTGACAGGTGGGACAGGCCCAGTCACTTCCGCTGATGGCATGTCTTCTGCCAGGAGTCGACTTGGGAAAGTCCTAAAACGCATTAATCTAGCAAACAAGCTGCAAGTTAGAAGAAAATCGCAGAGCAGCATCAGTCGTAGTTCTGCAAGTGAGAAAGACGAGTCTGCAGATTCAGAGAGAGAAGAGAAGAAATCGAAAGTGTCCATCAGTGTCAGTGAGCCAGAAGCCAGTGGGAGTGGATCAGAGGTAGAGAGCCGAAAGAAAGGCTCGGATGAGGATGAATCGTCTGAAAGGAGCAGTGTAGCAGGCTCCGCTGATGATAAGGATTATTTGAAGGTGGATTTGGACAGAGATGATGCCAATGAGAGCACAGTTGATTCAGAATCAGAGCCAGAAGAGCCAGATGAATCTGATGCAGAGAGTAAATCCAAATCTGGCACTGAGAAATCAGGAACCGAAAAGGATTCCGACGCAGAGTCAGCATCCGAGAAAGAATCTGAAACTGAGAAAGAATCCGGTTCAGAAGAGGAATCTGGGTCGGCAGAAGAATCAGGGTCTGGAAAGACCTCAGGAACAGAAAAAGAGTCTGGATCTGGGACCGAAAAATCAGGAACAGAGGAAGAGTCCAGTGCTGAGAAGAGCTCTGCTACCGAAAAGGAGTCCGAGGAGGAATCTGAAGAAGAGTCAGGATCAGGATCAGGATCAGGATCAGAGCCGCCTTCTGCTCGCTCCTCAATGAAATCATCCCGTACTGAGGGTTTATCTGAGGATTCGAGTGCAGGAACTCGAAGCAGCAGAAGTGGGAGTGTTTCCGGAAGTGCAAGTGGTACTCCAAGTGGCAGTGGATCAGGTGGTAGCTCTAAGGGGTCTTCAGCCCGGTCTTCAATGAGATCATCACAAGCTTCAGTGTCTGGTGAAGAGAGCAGTGGTGAGGTAGGGTCTGAAGAGCCATCTGGGACAGAAATGAGTGGATCTGCTGCATCAGATGAGGCTGGATCAGATGCTGTTTCCATGTCCGGCAGTGAGAGAAGCTCCACAAGCTCCAGATCAGCTGGAGGAAGTCGTCGCTCTCGCAAAAGCATTGTCACCCGATCCTCCCAGGACACCATTGACGAGGAAAGTGAGGAGGACGAAGAGGCTTCTGAAGAGGAAGACGAGGACGAGGATGAAACTGCAGAGAGCAGAGAGTCTGCCAGTGAGATGAGTGATGGATCAATGTCACGGAGGTCAAGTGTGATCTCAGGAGCAGAAAGTGCAGGAACACCGTACGCCACAGAGAGCAGCGTTCAGAGTTCAGACGAGACGTTTGGAGGCCTTTCACCAATCACAGAGGTGGATGAGGATGCTATAACTTCAGGATCAGGAACCGGAGGTACCACAGAAGCAGATTCTGACTCTGGGGATTCTACATCTTTCTAAACAGGGACCAAGTAAGACCTAACTATCTTCTGCCATGGAGTGAAGTGATTCCCACTTAATTCCCGTCTTTTCTCTTATACTGGTGTGTGAACTGCGTGGAAGTGCTGAAAATGGCATGCTGGGAACTTTTTCTCTTTTTGTAGTTCCGGTGTGCTTCTCAAATTTCTTCTCAAGTGGACCTACATTACCAACTCTAAACTGTGTCCTCAAACTGCTTATTTATTCTCATAATCTCCTCATGCTTACATTTCCAAAAACAGTATCTCTATGAGTGCTTTAATATGGTGTCTCTACTGGGGATGTGCATAAGATTCAGTTTGAGATTGCAGTATTACACGAGTGGGGCCATATTCACCCTTAATAAACGTTACCAAACTCATAGCTAAGAACTCTATTGAATGTGAATATGGCCCCTGGTCTCTACCATTACCAATTAGGGGTGAGTATTTTTTTGATAGCTGATTTATGTTAATAATTCTTCTCTCTGATCTCCAGGCTGGCAAAAAGAAGCGAATCAAACTGGTGTCGGACAGAGAGCATGATACAACTTCAACAGGAGAAGACAGTGGACCGGACATCCAGCGCAATCGCATACCCAACATCAGCAGCCACAGTAACATCAACGGATCTGTATACCTTGCCCAAAACGGTACCATCATCCGAACACGAAGGCCCCCTTATCCCAACAACTCACCAACACGATTAGGTAAACAGTTTAAAAAACTGGACAAGCTAGGTGTCACACATGAAGAGCAATTACCTTTAAATGGAACAGAAGACAATGGGCCTACCATCAGCACCACCACTGCCCATTCCTATGTTACTGATCACAACCTTAACTCCAAAGAGTGCAGTGTAATGGGCCCTAACAGCATAGGGCCCAAATCCAACATCGATAAAGCCCGTTTGGAGCAGGGTAAGGGGTGCTGTGAGCAGGAGTTCTCAGTTGACAATGGGGAGATGAAAGAGTCGATGGAGTCTCCGTGTGAGCAAACGCTGTCCGATGAAGAGGAGCTCTGGATGGGTCCCTGGAACAACTTACACATACCAATGACAAAACTCTGATTTCTAGTTTTGCTAATGCTGATGGTACCGTTTCTATTCAGTTTCCTTTCTAGTCTTTTCTATGTTTGATCTCGATTCCGTTGTACACACATCAGACACCGACTAAGAAATGTGATTCTCTTATAAAGAATTCATGCAGATGACTATATTTCACTTCTTATTGTAGTGTCAGATAAATCGTTGTGGAAGACAGGGCTATTCTGTACGAATTTCTTTGCCTCAAGTCTTAACTGTTTCTAAGATGTATAAACTATATAATTAAAAATATTAGTTGTTATCAGATATGATTTCACGAACAGACAATATAAAAAATGTAGCCGAATCAAACTGTTTAGAAGGTGTGTCCATTACAGCTTTGACTGAAGAGTATTTTTTAATAAACAAGTCAACCAATGGTTGTATGAAAACTCCTTAAAAATCAGTATAACCAGTGATGGCTGCTACACTCGGATTATTCCTCACGTTTTTTAAATGGGTGTATTTTTTACATTGAGAATATATATGGTTGTAATGGCCCTAATATTTTGAAAAGATTATTTACATAGATATATAAATGTATACATAAGTGTAATATATACAGTCTATGTATTTTGATAACTTTAATGATTATTTTAATCAAAAATTGAATTTATCTTGGTTTTCTTTCATTTTTGAGTTTTGTTTTTGATTGTTTTTTGTTTGTTGTTGTTTTTTTTTACACTGGTCAGATAGTTTGAAGCTTTGATTTATTATTATCATCATGATGAATAAAAAATGTAAACCTAATCCCAACATGTTTGTCAATAAATTGACATTTAGCACACATTTCTTTTTGTTTATGCATGCTCTATACATATAATTTTCATACTCTACATACACTAAATGTCTCCATAAAATGTGTTTTATGTTTGTATTTACTGAAATGCTGCAGCTCGGGTATCTCAGATGATAAATAAGTACACCGAGGCTTTCTCAAATGAATTACTGAGCACAAGCTGAATATGAGCAGTTTTCCCAACAATCTTTCATCTGCCCATCAAAGACTGACCGCTCTGTCAGATATGAATAATTGTCCATCCAGATTATTAAATTTTTCCAGGGAAAAAAGAGGTAACTGTCTTTGAAGATTTAGAGTTTTAAAAATGTTTATTGATGCCTATGAAGGATGACATCCTTACTCCAAAAATTATACCAGTTGACTATTCTCACAGCTTTACAGCGGTCACTTCAGTCTTCTAATTTGCCTGGACAACTAGTGTTCCAGTGTTGTTTTCCTTTTTCAACGCTGTTATTTTCTGACTGCAGAGTACCGGAAACATCTGTTGGTGATTACTAAGGTTAAACTGTTACATTCGACTTCTTGTTTACCTGCAATCAAGTAAAGAAAACACATTTTTAAGTGATTACGCAAGGTTAAAGTTTTTCTAATTTACCAGCCTTGCTTGAGTATTTTCCACTATTTTTCACACTTGATTTTTGATTATTTGCATAATGTTTTTTTCATACATTGTAAATGTTTGTGTAACATTATTGTGCGAATACAGATAGCTGTGAAGTGATTGACTGTTAACTGCATAGTTGTACGTTCACCAGCAGAGGGAGACACACTATTTACCCTTCAGACCTCTGTTGGTCATGACTTACTAGTCTTACCAATGCAAATCTCACATGAGACCTGTTTCTGATGTACAGAATAGATATTTCAAATGGAAGAAAAAGAAACCACCTGATGTTTTAAGTTTGATTTGCTTTCTGGTTCTTAATTATGAGGGGTGAACTAAGATTTCTTTTATTATTATTTATAATGTTAACATTTTTATTCTATCCCAGTTCATTCTGCAGAGACAACTTCATATGTCAATTTCCTGAAGAATTGATGTATATATATAAAAGTGTGACTGTGGTGGGTTACCTGTGTTTCACTTTTACTTTTATTAAATACAGTGCACTATACACGTTTATTAAAGTAATAATCATTAAAAAAAACTGAACATGTCTTGCATATGCAAACATGACCTCATCATTTGTTTGGTAGTGGAAAAAAAGCTAATAAAAATCTAATCTCTTCATCACACTGCAAATGCAATGCCATAACTGCATATATGATATGTGTCACTATTGATTTATGCATCCTAGTCACATTTAAACTGGGATTTTAAACCTGTCTTGAATATTTTGATCATGCAATATCTATTATCTGGTTATAGTTCTTATATAGTGGAATATGTCGGCCCACCTGTCCTCAAAATTCCCTTCTGCACATGTGCTGCAGTAAGCTGTGTTGGAGGCAAATGGGCTCTGACTGTGAGCTGCCTCCTCTCCTCTCCTCTGGCTCAGCTGTTGATGCTCTCGTGTGTGTGTGTGTGTGGGCAGATGCAGGTTGTAAGCATGCATGAGGAGTGAGAGTGTGTGCACATGCGTGACTGGGTTGTGTTTGTCATGCAGGAAGGCTCAACATCACGGGGGCTGAAGATCACCGCCTGGTGTTTGCTTAGACTGATATGTTCAGAACTGCATACTAACATGCTCTGTAGAATGCAGTAGTATGCAAAATGTGCGATGCTTGTAGGATGTACTACATTTCATTACTACTATATTGCATTGAACACTGGGATCCCACAATCTATTGCACTCAACTTGACGTCCATTTCTATAGTGCAATGAATTAACTGTAACTAATTTCTATCCAGTATTTTGATGTAATTCATAATGCATCAAAATTGCAATACACCTTACTTAATGCAGGAACTAGAATTTATTACAGCCATTTTTTTTTCACATCACATTGGCCTTATCTCAAATGCAATGCTAAAGTCGAAAGCATACTATCTTTACTCAGCTTGAATATTTTAATTTTCATTCTCTGACAGTCCACTCACGTTGCAGAAAGAAGTGCATATGTGAGTGATCTGTCCACTAGGTAGTGAGCATGTACTGAATGCATCCATCTACACTCACAATCAATAGAGTATACTTTGGCCTTGTCCCAAACTGAACACTAAAAGCCCTTCCGGCCTTCTTTCCTCCACTCATTCTACACACTTTTGTGTCGTAATGCCACATTGTCTATTAGAAGTCTGCAGAGGCAGAAGTGTTTTTTGAGGTCACACAACCTTATAATTCTTAGCACAAAAAAAAAAACACAAACAGGACATTTTTATGGACAAATGCACATGGCAGCCAATGTAGGTACACATGACCACAAGTGCACAGGAAGTGTGCCATTTGGGACAAGGCCTTTGAAGAATCTGCATGCTCAATTGTGCACTAGATGGTGGAGAACATGGAAAATGAAGTATACACAGGCCTTTAAAAAGCAGGCCCTTCAAAGTATACTCTACTAAATGTCCCAGTTGGACATGCTTGGTGCATGCGCACTACCTAGACATGTACACCAACCAATCACAGTTGTTTAACATTACACATGCAACCGATAAATCATTCACTTACAAACATTTTGCAAGTTTACTATCCGTGCTGTAAACTCCACATACTTTTGGAAATCCAAACAAAAGTGCATTTCATAATATAGTGGTCCCTTACACCCTTCCAAAGCTCTCACTCTTGAGAGGCATTTCATTTTGATGAGGCCTTCAGAATGGAAAGCAGCCTTCAAATGCTACTATATGAATGTATGCCATGCACACTATGCCAAAGTAGCAAGCTTTTATTTTATTCTAAGAAAGGCTATTTTTAATAATATAATACAAGACGCTAGTCCATTCCCAGCGCCGTCTCTCTCTCTCTCTCACACACACATACACTGTGATCTCTAGATCAAAACATTCCAATAAAACATATTTTCTGTGTGACTAACACACGCTGCAGAGCTCACAGGCACATGTGATAATAGGGCTTCCAGGAAGCTCGCTCAGGTGCTGTAGTACAAGGCTGTTATCTCTCCCCTCTCAGATGAGCCTCTATTGAATGTTTCAGAGCTGCTATTACAGCTCTGACTTATGATTTTAATTACCCAGATTATATAATTAGCTAGTCAATGTCTGCATCCTGCAGGGGTGAAGTGCGCACGCAGGTGTTTATGAAAGAGCGCAGGGTTGCCTGTGCTTCAGGAGAAATGATCGTCTTTTGGTAAAGGCCCGTGACAGACAGGCTGAACTGCTGCTTGTGAGGTGGTTGAGGGGTAATTGTGTGGTCTCAATGCTGCAAACTAATTTTCATAAGAGAAAATCACACTGCTGAAAAGAAGCGTCAGACAGAAACCCTGTAGCCCGGGGACAGACGGGAGCTGTCAGCATGATTCTCCTGTGTCCTGTTTTGTTCATCTGTCAAGCCGTTTTTCTCTACGGTGAGATTGCAGGCTTTCACACTGTAAATAGGCAGTAGATGTAGGCATATTTGTAGATTTAGTCCTTTTTAAGATCATCTGTACAATTATGAACAAGTAAGAAGATCTAGAGATATGTACAATGTTCCCTCATGTAGGCCCTAAAATAAATAAATAGATAAATAAATGTTACGTGGTAATATGTATGGTGATGTTAAAGAAATTAACTCTGTAAATACTACTACATTACTACAAATTGGCTACTACTACACTTCTGGCATGCAAATATGTGACCCTGACCGCAAAATCAGACAATATCCAACAATACAGGTTGTATGGGTCAAAGTAATCAAGTTTTTTTTCATGCCAAAATTAAAGTAAAAGTAATGTTCCATGAAGATATTTTGCAAATTTCCTAACTTAAATATATCCAAACCTATTTTTTAATTATTAATATTAATTGTATAAGAATTTAATTTGAACAACTTTAAAAGCTATTTTTTTAAATAGTTCAGTCCTGTTCTAACAAACCATACATCAGTGGAACACATATTTATTCAGCTTTGAGATTTTAATATAAAAAAGGGCCTTTATTATTGGTTTTGTGGTCCAGTGTCACGCATTACAAACAATACATAGTAACTGAAATGATTATTTTCAAACAGGTTTTCCCCGAACACTGTGCCTGTCCGTCATTGGTCGCTCAAACAAGTAATCCCGCCCCCAGGTTCTCGACATTGGTTGTGATAACTGTGAAGTAAAGAGTCCTGTATTTTGATTGGCCCAAGAAGCTGTTATATTGTGTATAAGCTTACCGGATTTCCACCGTTTTCATTAGCATCACGTTTTGTGTTATCTATTGTATAAACTCTCGACGAGCGTCGGTGTTTGGAAATAGTTCTTCGGCAGAGCGAAAATGAACACAAGCTCGTATCTGAAACGTAAGTGAGATTTTGCTTAAATACATCGTTATATTACCACGTTATTTCAATGAACACCGTATGAGCATAGTAACGGTAAGTTAGCTTGTAGGAATTACTTGCATATTACCTTAATAGTAGACTACAATAGTATTTAAAAAGTGTTTTAAAATACTATGATACTAATATTGCGCATGTCCAGCTCTCCATTGTAGGGGTGTTC
>JAUCNO010000979.1:37881-68399 GCA_032353835.1 Enteromius viviparus
GACCAAAAGCCATATTTGGCAAGACCAGTGGCCGAGACCGAGACAAGTCCGAGTCCGAATACCAGCGAGTCCGAGACCATAAAAAAAAAACGTCCAAGACCGGACTCGAGTACTACAGCACTAGAAGGAGAGCTTTAATTTATTAAAGACATGGTCGGTCTCTGATGTCCAGGCCAGGGTCTTTTTTTCCCCCTTGAAGCAATGAGGTGAGTGGGGCTGTGAGTTCAATATATGCAGAGATGAAGCAGTGATAAAAGTTTGTGAAACCCAAGAACCTTTGTAGCTCCTTAATGGTTGAAGGGGTTGGCCAGTTTTAGACTGCATCAACCTTCTTAGTCTCCATGGCGACCCCTGCGGGTGAAATCACGTACCCAAGAAACTGGATCTGGGTCTGATGAAAGTCAGATTTCTCAGCCTTGAGGAACAAGTGATGTTCTCTTAGCTGCTGAAGAACTGGAGTTACATGAATTCGGTGCTGGGAGAGGTTGGGTGAATACACGAGAATATCGTCGATGTAGACGATTACACATTGATGTAGCATATCTCTGAATATGGTGTTCATGAAGTTTTGGAAGATGGCTGGCGAGTTGGAAAAGCCATATGGCATCACACGATATTCAAAGTGGTCAGTAGGGGTTACAAATGCAGTCTTCCATCCATCGCCAGGACAAATTCTGATTTGATTATATGCACTTTAGAGATCAAACTTACTAAAGACTTGGGATGGCCGCAATTCCTCTAAAGTGGTTGGCACGGATAGGTGAATCTGATTGTTTGACTGTTCAGTGCTCTATAATCTATACAAGATCTTATTCTTTGCAACGAAGAAGTAGCTAGAGGCTGCAGGTGAGGTGGATGGTTTGATAAAACCTTGTTGGAGGGCCTTTTCCACATACTCCTCCATCACCTGTCAGGAAAAGAGAGGATAAATTCGACCCTTGGGGAGTGTGACTCCTGGAATGAGTTCAATTGCACAATCCGTGGGCCGGTGCGGGGGAAGGCGAGTGGTTGCCGTTTTACTGAACACATCGAGGTAGGTTCTGTACTCCTGGGGAATAGGCGTGGTGATGGTAGTCTCAGGGCTTTCTATTGAAGTGAAGGCACAGTTTACTCCAGACACTAAAGGTTAGGGCAGATAACTCAGGCAGTGAGTGTGGCATGCGTCACTCCAACATAAAATCTCTCCTGTTCCCCACTGAATCTGGGGACTGTGAAAAGCTAACCAGGGGCGTTATTGTTATTTTATTTCCTCTGTGTGCAGACAACCTTTTTGTAAGGTTAACGGGGGAGTGCAAGCATTGACTGGCTTGGGGTCTAAGGAATTGCCCTGGATAGTTGTTACGATATGACACTTGATTTTTCCTTATAGGGATCGACAGAATATTAAGACAGTGAGTGGAGATAAAATTCCCGGCCACACCGGAGTCGAGCAGGTGAGTATTATAGTAGATTCGTACTTCTAATAAAGGAATTACATGAAGAGTCGTCTGCATGGGCTCGGGCCCTGGATGATCCATCTCCACAGGAATTGATGCAGTGGTTGGAAGACTTACAGTTAAATGCTACGATACAATGGCGGCTACATTATCATCATAGATGGCCATGTGAACGCGAATGTCAGCTCGCAAACCCCTGCAGAATACAGCTAGCAGATTTGTGTGATGGGTTGACTGAATACTTCCTTAAAGTGCTGGAGAAAGCTGCTGAGAGAAGATAAATGATGACTCTCCACAGAGCCTCGGCCCACTGCAATGCTCTCCTCTTCGCATGCTTGGAGAATAGCTTGGTATCCCTCAGTATCCTCATGATCATCAGTCTCCATGATCATTTGTCTTTGAACGTCAATTCAGTGCGGTTCGAGCATCTGTAACGCTAAGGACAGGAACAAGACAGGTAAGTGATCTCAGAAGGATGCTTTATTAACAGAAATTCCACTTGGGCATCAATCAAAACGACAGAATAAACATAAATATCAGGTCTGGATATTCCGCATGCCTGTTGGCGTTAACATAAAACTGGCGATCTGACGAGTTAGTCACATAGCAATCAGGCAAATAAGTTCAAGTCCATACAGCCCAGGTGAGTTCAGGTAGAAAGAAGGGTTACAATTCCAGACCTGTATAGTGTAGCAGCTCCTTGGTGGGGTAGAGAGCTAGTGATTTGGAGTGAAAGATCCGCTTCCTGTTACCATAGGCGGAAGAGGGGCTGAGAGATAGCGTTGTTACCTCGTGCTCGGACAGAGAGGAATAGGAGCGTGTGGCTTAAGAGCTGACACTGAAAGTGGGATCAGGTGAGGCCAATCAATACTCAGGCGACAGAGAGCGGTTAATAGTGACTGATTCAGGATCAGCGACCTGTGGCAGCGCGACAATAAGATTGCATTGTTAGTTATTCTATGCTGTTAATAATTTCTCTTGGGTTGTAAAAAACAACTAAATAAGGATATTATGCAGACTCCAGTGAAGAACAAGACACACATTCTGTTAAATGAAAGAACAAACTGAACTGGAGAGTTTTTGTAGTCTCTGGAGAGAATACTTGAGAGGATGAAAGCAGCAGGAGTTACCAAAAATAGCTGAGAATAAAAATTAAATCCCTGAAGACCTTAAAGGTTTTATATTTACTATTCCTATCAGTTGCTGTGGTTACAGGCATATACACGCTAGGCTATAAAAGCAGATTGACTTCTGTTATCTGTCCATACAGACTATCAAGGTTTTATCAATCTATCCCTGTATGCAGAGAACAATTTGTAAGTCACAGCTGTTAGTAAATATAGATGCGCAGAACACCTTGGCAATGGATAAGCAAACACTCCAGCATCGAGGACAAGTAAGCACCGCTCAAATTTCCTCCAGAGAATGTAAAAGTAGTTTAATACTGCCATATCTTAAGCTTCCTGTGATGATTTATTATGCAAACATTTCAGTTTCTAAACAGAGGAGTCAATTGTCTGAGCGTAGAGGTAGGGACACCCTTCTCAGCAGCTTCCAGATGCATCTTTACAAAACAAGGCTTGAGAAATGTCACAACATAGCTATGTCTCTAGTGAGTCTATGTGAGAGAATCAAACTCAGATTAATTACTGTCTTTCTGTCTGCTTATATTTTATCGACTCACTTCACACGGCCTGTGCTCACATTCTCTAAATGAGGAGATTCAGGTTGATATAAACTGAACTGACTACTGCTTTCATCTCTGTGTATTGGTGTGTGTGTCGGCTTCTCCCTTATTTTCTCTGTTTCTCACGCTGTTGTCTCCCCTCAGATTAGGCATGTTATATTTTTAGAGGAGTGTTTTTACACGCTGCTCTCAAAGGGGGATTATTTCCACTTACTCAGGTGTCTTGTAGAGGCATCTTAATAGACCTCATTCTTCGTGGAAAATATGGGAATGATTGGATGCCATCCAGTGGACTATTCAAATGGGCTGATAATCTCTTAAAACTGCAATGTTTTCATTTCATTGCACTTAAAAACTTTAAAAGGACTGTTTAGATCTAGGTTTAGTACCAAATAGTTTTTTTTTTCCTTTTAGAGAAGTATCTTGTACACTGTATTTTGACTCAGTGTCTGACTCATTCATTTACTCTCAGTGCTGTCATTGCCATTAACATGCAGGGACAAAGCCAAACAATCTTCTGCTTTGTCAGAACGTCAGATTTCCTCTCACCGACTGCCCACATCTGGTGGAATTTATTGGTCTTGGCTTTGGAGTCCTTTCCCTGTCTCAAATATGTCCTTTCCAACAAAAAGCTTCTCTGATGATCCTTTCTTATATCAGGTTAACGCTGGTTAAATCTACATGTTATCTCAGTAGACTGGGTTACTTTATCATAGATAGATCAGATCCTTTAGAACCGCTGGTGAGAATAGAGACCAAGATAGATAGATAGATAGATAGATAGATAGATAGATAGATAGATAGATAGATAGATAGATAGATGTTAGGTTATGATATATGTGGTACAGCGTGTTGCTGTGTGATTCGTAACAGACCTTACATGGTGTGGCTGTGCTTTATAACTTTGCGGTGGGACCCTCTTCCTGGCAGGAACCTATAAAGACAGCAAACAGATCCCACTACTTCAGCGACAGAGCGGCATAGACCATCACAATCCTTCCTTAGATAACCTGATCTAATTGTAGCTGCAGTGGAAAAACAGAATATCTGTCTACATCGCTGCCCCTTCCTGTGTGTGGGCGCTCTGGTGTTTAGGATAAATGTGTGTGTGTGTGTGTGTACATGCGTGTCTATCACTCAAGTGGGAAAGGAATCATTGGAGAAAGGTCAGCAGGCAGATGTCTAGTTAGTAGACAGGCGGGAAGACTGTCAGAGAACATAAGTTGCTGTGTATTTTTCTGGGGTGAATAAACATGTGGAAGTTAATGGAGGCTCAATCCTTACTAAGCACATCCTGCACAGGCACTGGAATGGATAAGGCCTGTTTTATCACAAACTCTATTCCTTTTTGTGCAGACTAAAGGAAGCACATTCATGCATCCCTGAGGGTTAAAATGCAAATACTGTAACTGCAGCTTATATTGTTGTTAAAGTGATTATTACACTAACAGTTCACTCAGAAATTTAAATGAGCTAAAACCCTCATGCTATCCAAAATTTAGGTGACATTGCTTTTTTCTTCTTTGGAACAAATTTGGAGAAATGTAGTTGTGCACCAGAGAATCCTTTGCAGTGAATGGGTGCCATCAGAATGAGAGTTCAAACAGCTGACAATACAAGTGATCCACACAACTCTTCAAAAGCTGCATTTACAGGACTCATATCCAGCAGTAAAGCTTTTTAAACCATCACTTCTGGCCATAACAGTCCATAATAACTCTTCCTCTCTGCTAACAGTACTTTATGGATAATTACAATACAGTAAATCACATCTCTTTGTAGTATGCAACTTAGTGTAATTACCCCATTGATTTAAATTCTAAACATTTTTTTGTTTGTTTTAGCAAACTGTTAGATGAGTGTAAATTATTTTCTCTGTCGATAGAGCTTATCTCTTATTCAACATTCTTTTAATGTCACCAACAAATGCATTCACAATATTGTTTCTTAACAACCATATAGAGATAAGGATAATGTCCAAATGTTACATCGCTCACCAAACAAGAAATGGGTTGAGATTTTTTAAGTCTGTCTGGTATAAAGAAGATATTGTACACTACATTCTAGTCATTAAACAAAAACAGAGAAAGAACTAGAGAATTTTTGTTTTGTGAGATAACATAAAATTAGCTGATTCTCCATTATTTTTGTCGTATTATCATCTGCAGTAAATCATTGTAAAGGCTGAGGCTAGCAGTGTCAAAACTTATGTTTAAAAATAAACTTATTTCCAATTTCCGTTCCAAAGCAGATTTTTATTTTTATAAACAGATCATATATTCCTAGAGGAGCGAGTTGAAGTTTAAGGATCAGATGGTATTTTCTTGAGCGTCTATGTTCTGAACAATGTCCCTCCACAGCATGAGTCCTCAAACTGATTAGGCTCTTGGGTGTATTTCAGCTTGCCTTGACCTGTACCAGCTCGTCATTTTGGAGATGTTTACATCCATATGTATTCCTTTTTGTTATACAGACATACACACACACACACATAAATATATACATATACACTGCCCTCCAAAAGTTTGGAAATAAGTGTGGTTTTGGATGATATCAGCATAAATTCCTTCAGTTTTCAGTGCAAATACTGTAACTTGAGATTATCATGAAAGCCCAGCAATAATAATTTTCATTTTGATTACATAATAATGGTGATATATACATGTCACAGTTAAGCTACTATGGGAGGAACTGGACCGTGATGTCTGTAAGAAGTGTCCAACCAGTGAATCATCTTTGGGCAATCCTTCAGGAGGCTTGGAGTAATATATCAAGTCAATGTTTGAATAAATTGACAGCTCAGATGCCCAGATTTTGCAGAGCTTTAATAGCTGCTAATGGTGGATATTTTGATATAAGTATTGTCTACTGTTGTCCTTTATCAGTGCAAAATTATCACAAAATTTAAAGGATTCATGCCAATATTGTGCAAAACCCCACTTTTCTAACACGTTTCCAAACAGTGCATATACAGTATATGTATATATAATTGTAAATTATTGTAACAATGTTATTTCATTCAGTTATTCCATTTATAAAGACTTTAAGACATTAGCTATTAGTGGTATGTATTCATTTAGCTCAACAAATATGTAGACCTCATGTATGTCAGGCATGACACAGTGGCATTATGTGTCTGAGCAGTAGGTCAGCTGCGGTCAGCTGTCCCACCAAAGTACAGATTCCCTCAAAGAAAACTGTCCTCGTAAATGTCCAGCTTCCTAAAGATAGATGTAGACTGGCTAAAGGGGTATCCATAAATCACTGTATGATGGGCGCTGGTAAAACTTCAACATCACCTCTGCAACCCAAGCCTGCATGCTCTACATTCTTCTCATATAAACCCTAAACGATGCAAAGCTACCCTATCTCCAGTAGTCTCATCATGCACAGTATAGGTCTGTCTGCTCTGTTGCTCAGTGCCATGCTGACCCCGAGTAAACATGCTCTGATCCACAAGCTGTGCCTCAGGTGTTTTAGTGCTCAGAAGGGCCCTCTGACCTCTGACCGCTGGTAAATGTGATCTAGTACAGCCTCAAGATCTACTGCCGATTCCGGTCACACATTCCAGACGGAATTCAACACCTGTTGAACATGCTGAGAAAAATAGAGAGAAAACAAACAGATGACTAGGGAGAATTTAGAGAGCATATGAAAAGAAATCAGTGAAACAAGGATGAAAATGTGAGGTATACTAAATTAGTGGATTATTTAGGGTTTTATATTATCAACTGAGAGTCACTGAAAAGGAAAGCCATTTCTATATTATGATGTAATGAAGAAAATCATTATTTTCTATAGAATAGCATGCACTGATAAATTGTTCAGTTTCACTATTTTTTTATTTAATTTCAGCTATTTTGCAGTAAATTTAAAGTCTTTTTAAAGACATTTTGAGTAATATGAGGTAATAACGGTATACCTAGAGAAAAGATTTAGAGAATAAAATAGTCCTAGACAGGGGCGATTTTAGCCCATCCCAAATTTAAAAAAAGCACCCCCAAAGATTTCTAAAGATTTCTAACTTATTTGACAGTTCATGCTTCATGATTGTTTTTATTGTGAGTGTAGAAATAAATAAAAGTAAATCCACCCGATCCCGCCAGAGCATCTTATTACTCTCCTCCAGTAATTAAGGTTGGGATATGTATTTTTTTAATCCAATCCTTTCTTCTTTGGCAGTAGCGGTCTTTTGCAGCATTTAAAAAAAAACTTTATCAAATTTAATGGTCTTGTTAAAGACCTTTCCAAAAAGTGTTTTGCTTTTCTTACACAAATGTTGGAATTAAATTGTTAAAATGTACAAAACAGTCATGTCATGTTTATTTGACAAGGACCCAGGCACAGAGAAACTGCAGACTTGCACAGAGATAGTAAAATGATGACTGATGACGTAGACGAAGACAACAGACGAAAAGGACAGGGAGAAACAAGGGTTTAAATGCACAGGGAGACAGTCAGAGAGAACTCGGGACAACTGGAGACATTTAAGGATGTGAGGTCTGAAAGAGGCAGGGGAAAATTCTCATTGTGACGAGTAAAGTGTATCAGGGCAGCTCTCTGGGTGCTCAGCACGCCCAAAGCTCTGAACCTAGAATCGCCCCTGGTCCTAGAGTAAAGTTGTAGTACACAGCACTAAAACAAGTCCAAACAATTCAGTCAATGGAGACCCTGCTGGCAGAACTTTGCAATAACATTCAATGCATCCAATAACACTGGGAGCAGTAGGACTACCTAAAATCAAGCAAACTTAGCAAATTAAACATACTATATAAAGAGCAATGTATTAAGGCCTTGTGTGGAGTGTAATTCATAATGAAGTCCATGAAAACATGACATTCTCAGTCCAATTCTGCAGATAATGAAACGTGTTGCCGGAGAAACTGCTCTATCAATCAAATAAACACAGATAAAACCATTTCCAAAACATTCTCATAAACCTTTCCTTTTCACATTCTGTCTTTCTAAGGAACACAGAGCTACTGAAACTCATTAGTGGAACTAGACACACACACACACACACACACACACACACACACACACACAATCTTAGTCATAAATAAAACAAAGCCCATTGTAGTTTTAAAAGAAAATACTATTTCAGTCTTTCTAAATCAAAATTTCATGTTTAATTTACAGTATTAAGGTTATTTGTGAAATTTACTAGCAATTTCTTAGTGAAAAATGTTTCGAAGTAACCCTGCACCAACTTTTTTTTTGTTTACAGTCCCACACTGTTAGTGTTACAGACATGACTGATGCCTCACAACTGCAACTTGCTCAGGTGAACTAAGTAAACTACTATTATTTTTCTAAATGAGCAGACTAACAATAGCTGCACCCCAAATGACACACTATACACTATGCACTTACACACTCTGTGCTGTGTAGTGTGAAATTGATAAGAATTTGTATTCATTTATCATTGGACCCGAATTGGGACGCACCTAGAATTCGCCTCATAGCTATTAAAACAGGCATAAAAATCTCATTTAATTGTACTTAGGGAGTCGTATCTTACAGATCAAAATATCATCAAGACTTGTAAACACTGTTGACTTGGACATTTTTCGTTTCCAGTTTATTATCAATTAAAGACTGAATATTAATTACTAGAAAAAGGTGAACATCATACGTGTCTGTATTAAAACACATGCAGTATTTATGCCATTCTCTCTCTGCTGCCTTTCGTAACAAGACACACAATCAAGCGATCTGACTCTCAGTGTGATTCCCAACAGTCAGAGATTTTCAATCAGGGTTCGCTGAGAGAAGCAACAGCAAGTGGAGCGCATGAGGAAGAATAATTTACTACAAAGATATCTCGCACAGGATCAGTTAATCTCATACAAACTTAATTCAGGGAAGAGATATCAAGACAAGATGTCTCATCAATGTGAAGGATGCTAGAGAGTTTCTTTCATCGTAGGGGTAACATCATCAACCTTGGTGTGGCATGTTCACTGACAGCGAATAATTGCATTTATACAATAAATCTTAGGCTGCTCCTACAACAGGCATCTAATAATCAGACATTTTTGCTCCTAAAATAAAAATTAGCCAAAAAACAGGATAAATAACACTCAAGATGTAGATGAGTTACCAATGGATCCTCTACAGGGAATGGGTACCGTCATGATGAGTTAAAACAGCTGATAATTACATCACAATGCATTATAAATGTGTTTATCTACAAACAGCTTTTAACTTTGCAAGACATTAACTGTTGTGTGGATTACTTGTGTTTATATTAGTTGTTTGGACTCTCATTCTGACGGCACCCATTCATGGCAGAGGATTCAGAAAGCAAGTGATGCTAATCCATCGAGACATCCATCTAATGAACAAACTAACTCATCTACATTTTAAATGGCCTGGGGGAAAGCACATTTTTATTTTTACCATTCCTTTAAGGTGTCAGAACACTATTAACTACGATGAATAATCTCACAATCATGTTGACGTAGCACAGTCCGCATTGGCTTTTACCCAAGATACCACTGCGGTCACATCTGAAAAGCAACAATTCACCGAACAGAAAGCACGGGAGGAAAAAAGCACCCTGCTTGAGTTGAGTAAAAACAGAAACAGAAGCTAAAATCCGAAAAACAACACACACATAGAGGGAGGCTTTCATATTTTGTGTTTAATGGTCCTCTTACTGTTCCCCACTGTGGCAGAGTGTGTAGTCGATCGCAATGAGAGCTCACACAAACAAGACCACTAGATGTGCGAGTCAGAAACGAGAGTAAACATTGCCCCGGGACAGGAGACCAAAATAAAAGCATGATTTAATGTACAAAGATCTCTTCAGACAAAGCAAAATGTGCCAAACTCCTCCTGAGAGTCTGCGTCTCATCTCGGTCTGTACATGTTTGTGTAAGTGGTCCTCCTTGTGTTTAAAGATGTCTACAAATGGAATGTCCTGCACACTCAAAACTCACATTTTAGGGAAATAGCTATCAGAAGGCATTGCTTCAGCTTTTTTGCGCATGACTGCACTGCCCCACATTAGGCCACATGTATCCCAGCATTCCATGAAACAATGGGAGAGAAACAGGGTGACTGGAGAAGCCCTTGGCATAAACTCACGAGCTATTCCTTGACCAAAACACTTCACTGTTTTCCCAGCTGCCTCAAAATAGAGCACACTGTAAATCTCCCACCCGTCATCTCTCTCACTCACAGTATTCACTGTGCTTTCTTACAAACACTGAGCATATATAGACTATTTCTTATAAGTGTGTGATTTACGCACCACTACCTTAACTAAAACAAAATGGAAAAATAAGGACTTTTCAAACAGTGTTGAAGATGTTCCCCTTTCATTTTATCATTAAAATACCTGTAGAGGGAAATCCATTAGGATCTTCATTCATCTCAGTGGAGCTTAGTTAGATCATGCTAAAGGAATGTGGATGCCAAAAGTCATGTGACTGACTTGTAAATGACACGACACCATACGTACGCACACACACACACAAAACAGGTACTGATGAAACTAACACACACACATACTGAGATACTTAACTATTAACTACAACTTTTCTCTCAATAAATTCTTAATTTGCTGCTTATTAATAGTTAGTAATATAGTTGTTAAGTTTAGGTATTGGTTAGGATTAGGGATGTAGAATAAGACATTAATATTGGCTAATATTCTAGTAATACGCATGCCAATAAGCAACTAATAAGTGTAACCAAAGAGTTACCAGACTGTATTTACTGTATGTATATATACAATTATTTATTACTTAAAACAGGAATTGATCAAATCATTTTGTTTTTACTATAATATATTATTAATATTATAGTATAAGTTAGTTTAGTTTATTTATTAAATGTTCGTCAAAACCTTTTCAGCATAATCATGTTACAGCTGAATGATAAAGTTGATAGAACATTAGTGAGCAGTCAACAGACAGGACTGGAATTATTAATTATACTAGATATTAGAATTTGTATAAGAGGAAGGTTATTATAGTTTGTGTGCTGTATGAGAACCTCAAAACTTCATAACTTTTATTTAAAAGTAAAAAAGTCCCAATAAATCAATCAAATACTGTCCACAGTGTGTCCACAAACAAACAAAAAAAGTAAGCGATGAACTATCACATGAAATCTGCAGGAGGTGGTGAGGATTGACAGAGTTCCAGATTGGAGAACAGGCTGATGAAACGAGAGCCAGGACAATACAGAAAGACACAGGCCATAAGGGCTGGATTCAACTCCCACTTCACTCCTACACAAACACACACACAACCCACATGATATCACGGTAAAAAAAAAACAAGTGTGTTTGTAGTGTGTGCTGGAATCAGTTCCAAAAAATGAGAGAAGGTCTGATCATCTCTGCTGAGAAAACACAGGATTTTAAGGTTAAACTGAAGGGTTACAATATATTCTGATTATATAGACTAGTATGGATGAATAGGCTATAGATCAGTGGGCAAGATGAAAACAGATAAGGTTTGTCCAAAACGTTGCTGTATTTATCCCTAAACTTTTGAGAAAAAGTCTCAAAAGTGGTGGGGAAGTCACTATATCTAACTAGTAAATTTCTAAATTGGCAACAATGCTTACATGACTAGCCCTTCAGTAATTTAATCTAAATTAAAGGGTTTTTTTAACTCTTGGAACCATAATTTTAGCCAATCACACCAAACAAATAAAATGAAATCAGCAGAGTTTTGAGTTCCATTCATTCTAAATTCATCTACTGACATCTGAGTGCGCACTGTCCTCTAGTGGTCATATGGTGTTATTGCTCTTCTTTAGTAATGTTGCCTGCAGTGCCATTTGGATCAATATTTCCCAGGCCCTCTTGATCTCACACACATTAGCTGTTATTCCTGCTGCTCCATTGATCTAGACAGAAAATCTGCAAACTGTGCACAATACACCCAGTATTCAGTTTCAAGACACATGCAAAATAATTAGGCTAATGTACAGTATATAAGAAATGTGCTGAGTTATGTACTGGCGGATGTACTGGCGCAGATATACAGTACATAAGAAATGAGTTATGTACTGGCACAGTGTATGTACTGGGGGATAAGAAATGACCTTCAGTCTGATTTTATTGATGACATCATTAATATAGTATTTTCCAATGTCATTCCAATTGTATTCTATTAATCCACAGTAATGTATCAAACTTCTGACAGGACCAATATATTACAAAAGAAAGATACATATATACATCTCAGCTTTAAGAGTTGACCCAAGATGGCCCAACATTAGATTCTCAGATTGTCTATTATTACAGTTGCATTTGGGTGAGTAGGTCTTTCAGATTTATCACTCTTGAGGCCCGGGTTAGATCTATCTTAACTATATTTTCTACTTACAGCTTTCGGTGAAAACAGTTAGGCTACATATAAATTAATTTGGCCTAATTAAATATTACATCAAGCCAAGACTAATCCCATCCTGTTGAGGATCACTGAACAAGTAATCCATTTTATAAATTCATATATACACGTAGTCTGTGATCATTCCTCCTTCCAGACTTTATAAGTGCGGGGGGAAGAATGCTGGCTGGAGAAAGCCATCGGGCAAAAACGGATGCAAAAGCCCACCGGAAGATGCCAGCTGCACCGGGCCAGAATGAAAGATGACGTTCCCGGAGCTGAATGGAGGGTGGAGGACAGATGTGGACCCACAGGTCGGGCTGATGTTCGTGCCAGGTTGCAGGGAACTCTCTGCGCCAGGGTTCTGCTTTTTCCACTTGGTTCTTCGGTTCTGGAACCATATCTTGACTTGGGTTTCGGTCAGGCTTAGCGAGAGCGCGAGATTTAGTCGCTCGCATACGGATAAATAACGCGTAGCGCGGAATTTGTTCTCCAGAGCCACTAGTTGTTCGTATGTGAACGCGGTTCTGGCGCGCCGCGGCTTCGCGCAGCTGTGATCTGAGCGCCTCCGCCGCTGACGCGACACATCATCCGGCGCTGGAGTCACTCTCTCTTCACCTGCTCCATCCGGTTCTTCACGTGGAGAAAAGCCCGATCTTAAATTTCTGAGCGAGGTTGATGGGTCCAAATCAACATCTGGATCAGGAGGATGGAGTCTGGCGCAAATTTGATGGTCATCAGTTGATCGATCACCTGTCAATAAAAATATATCCATATGTCAAGTTTCTTTCAGACAGGTAAAGCATTTAATTGTATTTAATTTCTGACGAATTTACCAAAGAATGCCATTTATGGCTATTTAGGCAGTTTAGGCTATTTTATTAAACAGAACACAAACGTTGACCTTGGTTTGTCTTATCTTATAGTTTAAACCCGCTTTAAAAGCTTGAAATTAAGGACGCAGGCCTAAATGCAGTTAGATGCATACACAGGGTGTTGCTAGAGTGTTCTGGCCTATTGCTAGGCGTTGCTATGGTGTTCTGATTGGTGCTTTGACTGGCATTAATCATAGAGTGAAACTGGTAAAACTAGCCTAAGGATAAAATAAGTAATGCACAAGTAACGCCTAGCCTATTTTATTATTTAAATTGTTATGAATTATTAATAATCAAAATGACCAACTAATATATGTTTATTAGACTATAGAATAAGGCTAATTGATACGGTTCGCTATTGCAAAGTAAACTTTAGCCTATATTAGGCCTTCAACTGTTAATAACTAAATAAATAAAATAATAAAACAATTACACAATTAAATAAGAAGATAAATCTTATTCAGTGATCAGGTAAAGAAAAGCAACTGCTGATGATTAAACGAATGAACGTGAGTAGCGCTGTGAAAGTCCTGTACAGGAAGAGGAGGTTGTTACTGTTTGTGGACTGACGTGGAATGGGCCATAATCCCTCAACAATTTCAAAATCACAAATCGCCTCAAATGTCATGTTGCGGAAAGACACCCTAGTTAAATCCAGCTCTGCCATCCAGCCATGACGCGCTAATGGAGTTTCATATTTGTCGGCAGATCGATAAATGTCATCTATTTAAAGGGAAGTTTTAATCGAACGATATTTGGGATCAGACATGGCAGGGGTTTGAAGTTGGGAGCCGCAAGCTGCTGGAGGGAGATATGCAGCATCCAGTAATGGGATATCGATCAAAGTGAGCGCAGGCATCCTCAATGGGACGATTTAAACAATTATCTGCCCTGACTGTCCCAATGGCAATCACTTACTCAGCTGCGGCTGCTTAAAGAAAACGCAGTCTTGGAAATGAGGGGAAGGTCAAATTCACAATCTAATGACACAATATGGCACAAAAGGTCTGTTTGGAGGAGACATACAATGATAAATCCTATACCATGAAATACACACTATGTTTACGCATCAAGGAATAATCTATTTTAAAATATAAACAATTATGAGGTTTATTTTTCCTCAGAATTCTATATGGTGGCATTTCTAAAAGACGTAACCCCAAAAGACAAAGGTTCCAGAGGTCTCAAATTTTTTTTATTTTTTATATAAAATTTATTTTAACATATAAGTAACCTATATGCTACGTTTCAGAACAATGTGTCAGTAACCACAAAAGTTAGATTACAAGTTAGCAGCGCGCGCTTTACCGAAAAGAGGTCGCTATAGTCAGATGGTAACCATAGTAACAGCTGCTCTATCGCTCATCGCGAGCATAAGCAGAATTATTTGTCACCTCATTATAGAGTTGCATCAGAAATACATCCTATTAGTGTTTCGTTAAGAAAGCAAGATAAACATTTAATAAACGCAGTCAAAAAATATCCAGAGAAATCGTTTAAAAAGTTAACCACTCTGAAACAATAATTAATCATATTTCCTCACCTTTATTTTTGCAGGCAGAAACCCCAGGACTGTCTTTCCCGTTGCGCGGTTCCTCCAAACTCCCAAATTCTGTGATTTCTGAAATTGACGTCCGTTCTGTCTCCGACACGGCATGTGTTTTTTTACTTGTAAACTTTTTAGGATCCAGTATGTCAATTATCGAGAAGGAAATCCGATGACCTGATGCTGTTTTCACTCCGGACTCCTGATATTCAAGCATTTTCCAAATTCCAGGAGTATTTCTGATATCTTATTTCTGTATTCTCCTACAAAGCAGACACAGAAAGCGGATGCAGGTTCTGCTCGGGTGTGAGGCTCTTCGGTCAGATGTCAGAAGATGAAGGTGTGCTTGAGCTCTTTAACAGGTCCATTAGAGGAGACGCGTGAACACGAGCGTTTAACGGGATCCCTTTCGATTGGCTGAGAGCATTCAGTACTTAAACCTGCGCTCGTTTCAATCAATACAACACGGACAAGTTCCCAGGCTGACAAGTGGCATAACTCAAGAAACTGTTGCATCTAATCCTTAACCTACACTCTTCAGTGTTAGTTTGTCTTGGCAAAGAGTCCTTGCAAGATCATTTTAAAGGATTCTTTGATGAGCTATATAATTCCTAAGTGTACATATCAGAAATTTGTGTTGTGATTGCGTTTAAAATGATATAAATAAAATCCTTATTACTGCTGAAAAAAAATCACCCTTTTCAGTAACAAATGAGAATGATTATCATTGCACCTCCATAAAAACTGCCAATTTTCCGGCCAAAGAATTTTTTTTTCCAGGCAAATAAATTATGTAGGGTCAGTAAAGTGTGTTGGCTTATTTCATAGTCAATAGCTTAAGCCAGTATCTTCGCATTCACTATTAGGGCATCAATCTGCCAAAGCTTGGGATGAATCAATAAACGTGTGTCCGGTACTGATAAATGAGAAGCTCTCCTT
Organism: Enteromius viviparus; assembly: GCA_032353835.1. NCBI lineage: Eukaryota > Metazoa > Chordata > Actinopteri > Cypriniformes > Cyprinidae > Enteromius > Enteromius viviparus. The sequence goes on from JAUCNO010000979.1 coordinate 53,718, forward strand.
CAAAGCACTACTGTTTCACTATCTAGCTAGTGATTTGCTTCTGTTAGTCTATTCGCCAGAATAAATTCATTAAAAAAGCTACTGGTTTAGTTTACAAGACTTAAACTGGTATATTAATGCTTGAGATATTAAAAGTGGCCACACTTATAGGATAATTAACAAAATGGAAAGTCTATGATCAAAGAAGTTATTTTTAAAAATGTCTTTTTTTTTAGTTCAAATAAGAGAACCAAGTAAATGAATTTTACATTTTTGATCAAGCTAACCATTAAAATGCATGAACGGCATTACATTAGACAAAGAAAAAAAAATCACATTTAAGAATTTATTATTGAAATATATTAAGCTTAACTACACCTGTGTTAACTTAAAGGTAATTAACTTCATACGCACTAAAAACTTAATTGCAAAAAAATATATAAATGTTATTTTTGAGAAAAGCATAGATCCAGTTAGATTTCTTTGTTTAAAGCAAGAAAATACTCAATGTAGATCAAAAAGACAAGTGCATTGTCAGAATACCACACACATACACAGACACCATATCAAACCCTTGTCCATTTCTCAGATCACAGATGTTGATTCCTCTTATTTACGGCACAGAGGGACTTAACCTCCCCTGCACTGCCATTCAGTTGTATTTCGACTTGTTTGCTGGCAGACTACAGTGTATATTTTGTGGTTAAACTTCAGACGCTCACTGTCCGAACAGGGACTGTTTGCTTGCATTAGCATGTCTAAGCCCAGCGGCTTACACTAAGTGAGCTCCATAAGAATGGGGGCTGAAGTCTTTCCTGCAAGTTTACAACTTCCTCTCTGCAGGCCTGACACTATGCACATTTGTTTACACAGGACCAGAACACAAAAGTGTGGCCCAGGGGGCACAACGTAGTCTCAGGTACTGGATATAAAGAACACACAAGAGGTAAGGTGGAGAATTCCAAAACAGCTGCTGGAGCCAAGAGGAAAACTTTTGGGTGCAATGCCTGGGGAGAGGGGCACACTTCCAGACAAACCTCCCCACTGTTCCAGCACCCCACCTCCTGACCATAAACTCATCAGAGCACCAGGAAGATCTGCTAAATGTCAGATCATTCGAGTAGTCGCGTCTTGTGGTTTGTCTCTGTTTACGGATGGGCGTTTACTCTTTGTTTGGCTTTGTCCCTTTATTCCTATCCGGAGTGCAGTGGACAATTGAATGGGAAACTGCTGAAATGTCACTCTTTTGAAGATTACAACTACAGTGCACTAAAAGTCTCATGCATTCCCCTCTTTAAATTAAGAAGAGACTTTAAAAAGCTTATGAGGGGTGTAAAGAGTTTAACTTATCAGTCTCTGAAAAGGATTGCTTGTTACAGTGTATTCCTCAAACGTTCTGTTCAGGTAAACTGCTATTTATCCCAAACCACTTAATATAGATTTAACATATATTCTTGGTAAATAATTTAAGCCCTTAAGTGTGCTATTTTTCTTACGTAACTGAATCAATTTAAGATTAAAACTGTTCAGCGTTACTAGTCAAGATTGTTGATTGTTGTTTAACCAAAGCCTACAACTTGCTTTCTACTGCTGCCCATTTCCTCAGGAATAAAACACATTTAGTCGAAAAATATGATTTCAATTTGCAGAAATGTTAAGACTGATCTAAAAGTAAACTGCACAATACTTGTCAAACAATCTGAATCCAATACATAACCACAAGAGAACTGGAATCAAACTGCTGTGCTCATCCAGCGTAAGTGTCAAAAGCATTGGACAGGAAGCATTATGCCAAAACTTTTGGGCATTACGTGAGAGTGATGTTTCAGGACGTCTATTGTGAACACAAGGTCGGCAGCATTGTTTGGTAATTGTGCAAACAGTTCTACCTGTTCAGCAGCAGGCGTAATGAAGGCTTGCTGGGAGCGTCCGGGACGGGTGAGCGCGTCTGGCAGATGCTGACATGCAGCAGATGTGGAAAGTGGCTGGGTGATTTGTTAAGGGCCTGGATCACAGCAAAAGAGGGCAATTAGACCAGGGGACACTGTCACACATTCATGGACATTGGACCCCTTTTCACAAACACACACTCTTTCCCAGAGGTAAAGGTCAGTTCACGCTACACACTATACATGCTTGCATTACAACTATCACTATACATCCAAAGCACGGTAATACAGAAGAAACAACCTCAGAGAATCAAACCATAATATATTCCATTAAAATAAAGCTGCATTGTTTCTGTATAGACTAGAATTACTAGACTAGATTAGACTAGACTGGACTGGAAATAAATTAAAAACTGGGGCTGGTGGAAAATTGCTTTATTGTGCAATAAAATTCCTTCAAAACAGATCTAATACTTAACAGAAGTTAAATGGAATCAGTCTCTGTTTGTGAAAGAATTTGATTTGGTTTTATAACACAAACAAAACAGGACAGAAATGTGATTTTCTAACACAATTTTATGAAGATTGGAAAAACTGTTAGACACTGGCCCTCAACAGAACAGAACAGAATAGAATTGAATAGAACAGAATTGAATAGAATAAAATGCTAAACCATTAAATTGTGACAAATGGAAATCACATAAAATTAGATGATGGTATATAAAAACAAAGCAATCTTCATAATTCCCTAATTATGTGACATTGGGTGAAGGGAAATCTCATCTGAGAACCTGATTTTACTTCTGTCTTCTGTCATGTCTGTTACGGTCTTTCACTGTCAGTAGAAATGACAGGACTCCGTGAGCAGTGTAAATTATTATTGGCGTCTGTCACACTGGAAACGCACACACATCTATGTTTTGTGTCAGCTGTTTGGAGTTGCACATACTAAATGCATGCAGAGGTGCCAGACTTTATTGGCTGAGAAGTGCAACCCCGTGCTACACAGTTAGGACTGCAGCATAATCACAGAGTCTTCTGTGAATGGACACTCGGGTTAGTGCACTGCTAATGTAGAGTGTAAAAGAAAGAATTACACGCGGTCTGAGGTTATGGGCCGCAGACGATGTGATGTTCTGTCACTCAGCACTTGCATTGATTGCTCATTGTTCGCAGAAGGTCACATCATAATTCATTAAATCTTAATGAGTCCCCCTGGAACCACCTGCACGCCTTTCCTCAATTGCCCCTTTAAATTACGAGCGACTCTCACACTCAGCGAGCTCAACAATGAAGATATATTGTCCATGTAAAGAAGAGAGCTATTAGTAACATTATTTAAACAGCACTTTTTAAAGCCAGGGGGAGACTGACTTTATGAAGGGCAATTAGGTACTCACTCTAATTGATAATTCATACTCATCACAATTAGGCAGTATAAATAGGGTGTCTGGGATTAATGGTTATGGCTGTTCTGAGAGAGAGACACTGGGTAGAACTGGTCAGGCATGGCTGATGGAGTGAAAGGAGGCAGAACTGAATTCATCTCTATTTGTGGAGGAAACAGATTGTGTTTGTCCCTTCAACACACACCTGAATTATCCAACCATCCCTCAACTTCAGATTGCTCTATTGGTGATGCTTTTCCAAAACTTTGTAAAATGTCTGCTTGAGACATGGGACAAAACAGCAATAAAACAATCTTATCTGCAATTATATTGAAATAAAGGCATGTTTTCATTTTTAGAAATTAGTCAAAAATTGTCACTAGAATTTTCTAAGCTCAAATGTGCAATTTTTATTAATTTATCTATATATATGACTTATTATGACCCCCCCCTCAAAACCAGCTACTTCAAATTAAAACATATTCAATGTATTTCACAAAGAATATATAAATAGTATATTTTTTTCCATTTTTCTGCTTCTGTGACACTTCTTATTATACTGCATATTCAGTTTCTTTTGTTTGATTTATTTTGATTTATTTTTTTTGCAAGTTCAATCTTGTAATTAAATATTGTATCTAGACACAGATAAAATACAGCAAGTGGTTGTAGTCTATTTATTTGTTAAATAAAATTAAGTTAAATAAACATATTTAGTTGACTAACTTTAAAAAAGCAACAAAAAAAATCTGCAATCACGTATAAAAAAGCAGCATTTTTTTCAGTGTAGTATGTTTTTTTCCATGTTTCATGGAGAAAGAATGTACTTTACATGTATGATCATATGCAGTGTTTAGACACCAGACGGCTAAGGTGAAGGTCTTGCGTAGCTTTGCTCTCTGTTGACACCAGCATAATTGCTATACTGAGTGCTGGATCAGGCAATCCTTACAAATCAATAAAGTCTTCACTAGCCATTTCCCCCAGTGATTCTGCCCTCATTTCTCCTCTAATTGTTCTATTCATCCAGGAAGGTCTACGGCTATGCCATGAGCAAAACGTGTGTGTACGTCAGCATGTTTCGGTACTGTAAAATGTAATCTTAAAACAACACTGCAGAAGAGACTTGACCTTGCGCTACCTCATGTAGGAAATTTTAGATTTTTGCTGTATGTACGCCTAAAAACCACAAAGTAAGGCTATTAATAATCCCTTTTCCACATTTCTAAATACAAATTAGGAAGAAATCTATAATTATGAGTTAGAACTCTGATAAAATGTCAGAAATGTGATGTTTAATTAAACAAAGATATAAGACATGCATCTCAAATATATGGAATATAGTTAGAAAATACCCTATTTTATCTTTATAGCACCTACATTGACACACAGAAGTACAAAGTTAGCTGCCTTTATGAGTATAAATAAATGAGTCTATATTAAATTGACTAAGAACATACACTGAGGTGCAATATCGCTTGATGAAAACATATTCTAATTTGTATACCGCCCAATTATGGAGAAATAAAGCTATAAATAATGATAGACACCTAAGTAAAAGTAAAGCACATGATTGGTTCTTGACATGACAGATAAAAGTAAATTTTGATTTGCAGCAAAAAACTATGTCATTACTTTTTTGATCATAAAAGGAGACAGATTCATGGATAATGCAATTGCTTATGAAATAAAAGCTTCTGTCCACTCGGGGACTGGAGATTTAGAACAGGAGCATGATAGCATGACTTCTCTAACCTTGGTGTTGGACAAACTGATCACGTACGACAAACTTTCCTCATATGTTATGGCTTGCAGAGAATTATAGGTCAATTTAGGCTCGGTCAGTGAGACGACCCACGTCAACAACCTCTATTCCACCATCCGTCCTCTTTAGAAGTTGACCTTTGCGATTTTTCTTGCAAGGAGAGCAGACTCTACATTGCAATGATGTGTGCTCGTAGTGTGGTCAGTCCTCATGTTGTGCTGGATGGGCACTCATGTGTAGTGATGCTTGCAGGGCCCATCCTGTGACTCTGGGGCATATGGACTCTACTGCCCATTTCCCTGGGGCATTATTGCCATGCTGATTTACTACCAGTGAAGGACAATCATCAGAGACCAAATTATACCCCAATCACAGTGTGTGAGTGTTTGTTCATGGTCTTTAGGTTAAAGCAATGAAGGGTGAAAACCTCTATAGACAATCAATTACCTTACAATTAGCATGGTTTATACTATCATCTCTTATTTCAGTAGGCTGCTTTAAAATATACACATCCAAACACAGAAAAATTAGCAAATGAGTCTGTGCATGGTCATATTTTTTACATGTCGCACTGACAGTGTTTGATATATTGCACCATCTTTAAGAAATGGGATCCTTGGTGTTTGGAAGCGATAACCACTTATCTTTAACATTAAAGGTAATAGATCTCCAGGGTGAGATTTTTATCGACATTTCTCATTACCAACCTATTGGTGTTTATAGCGATGGTCATAAATGGCTCCCTGTGGTGCTGTGTTTTATGACGAGATCAGCTGTCAGGGCATATGCGTTAGAATCACTGCAAGAGGCAATGACACTGGTCAAGTTTAAAGACCTGAGAGAGAGGAAAGAGAGAGTATATTACTATACAGGAAACCGGGATATACTAGATTTAACTGTGAGAAGTCATATCTCACAAGAAAAATAAATATATAAATGATATATATTCACAAACAAACATTAATATACATTTTTTACAGGTCTTTTCTATGTATTTAGAATTTTTTTAATGCATTGCATTGTCTGAGTAACAGAAATGCCCATTATATACAGTACAGGACAAAAGTTTGGACACACCTTCTCATTCAGTGTGTTTTCTTTATTTTCATGACCATTTACGTACACTGGTAGATTCTCACTGAAGGCATCAAAACTATGAATGAACACATGTGGAGTTATGTACTTAACAAAACATCTTTTATATTCTAGTTTCTTCAAAATAGCCACCCTTTGCTCTCATTACTGCTTTTCACACTCTTGGCATTCTCTCGACGAGCTTAAAGAGGTAGTCACCTGAAAGGAGTTCCCCGAGGTGTTTAGCACTTGTTGGCCCCTTTGCTTTCACTCTGCGGTCCAGCTCACCCCAAACCATCTCGATTGAGTTCAGGTCATCTGCCGCAGCACTCCATCACTCTCCTTCTTGGTCAAATAGCCATTACACAGCCTAGGGGTGTTTGGGGTCATTGGGCTGTAGAAAAATAAATGATTATTTAACCAAACGCAAACTGGATGGAATGGCATGTTGCTGCCAGGATGCTGTGGTAGCCATGATGGTTCAGTGTGCCTTTAATTTTGAATAAATAACAGTGTCACCAGCAAAACACCCCCACTCCATCACACCTCCTCCTATCATGGTTAATAGCTGCCAGTGATTTCCTGCAGTCGTGCAGTCTGCTCTTAACAGTTGTTCTAGAGATCGGTCTGCAGATAGAACTCTGTGTGGCATTTATCTGGTCTATGAGCTGCTGTTAACTTGATTTCTGAGGCTGGTGACTCGGATAAACTTGTCTTGTCTTCCAAACTTTTGGCCTGTACTGTACAGTATATATATATATATATATATATATATATATATACATATATACAGTAGTGGTGGCACGGTTCACAAAACCAGGGCCGGCTCTAACCAATTTGGCGCCCTCTGCAAGATTCCGGGTTTATATACACATATAAAAACTTAATAATATGTCTTGTACACAATTTTATTTAAATATTATAATATATATAATATTATCTGAACATATTGTGACGTTTGGCTGTTGATCGATAGAACGTGTACCAGTTAGATTTAAGCTGTTCTATTATTCATACTCCTGACTACATGCCAATATGGTACTAGCAGTTGCAAACATATATAATTGAGCAGATAATCATACATAGCACTCAAGCCCTTATAAGCTCGGTCATGATTGGTTCTAAAAGTGACAATAGCAACATGTCACTCCCCTACACACCTCACTCCATGACGATAAATCTTAAACTTATATAACAGGGCTGCAAATGAACCAAACCCACTTAAACTAACTTGAACATAACACACACAAGATCACTAATGCAAAAACTGTCTTGCTTAAACAAAAATAAGTAAACTCTAAAGAAATACCCATAAGGCACCCGGCTGGCTGGCTGACTGAAGTCAATGGTCACATCTTTTTTTCTTCTTATCAGTGCAATAGACACTAAAATACTGTTGACTTTGGTCACACAAATAAATGTTATACACCGTTCGAATCTGAAAGGTGTTTACTTTTTTTGAGTTCACTCTCAGTAAAAACAAAAGTGTGTGATTTTGCAAAATAAGGAAAAAAAAAAGTGCACGTTTTTTCTTTGTTTTCTCCGCGACTCTGTTATTAGAAAAGCATCCCTAAAATGAGCTGGAACTCATAATACACAGACATGAGACACATATCTATAGAAAGTAGTGTACTTTTTTTTCAAGTCTTATGTGACCACGCACACGAACCACTTTCGTTATCAATCACCAATCGGAAAAACAGCAAAATAATTACATTACACCTGTCTTTGTCGCGTTTTTCTTCCTCTTTTCTTTTTTCCCTCGCCTGGGCACCAGACAGTTTGGGACATTTTGACATGTTGAACTTGTTGATTCATCAAAAGACGAGCACCATGTACATTAAAGTCTGATTATTCAGAAGAGGGTGGAGGAGCGTCTTAGGCAAGTAGGCTATATTATTATTGTTATTATTGCAACTACTACTTAGTAGGCTTTGCTATGCAGTTAAATTAATGTGGGCATATTTCTTTCTGAAGTCATAATACCAACTAGTTTAATGTGGAAGTGACACTTTTTTTCTTCCTCCATTTCTGGCGTCTCCTGGATGTATGGCGCCCTGTACGGCCCTGTCCTGTAGCTCTGTCGACTAAACCAGCCATGACATTAATTATGAATTTATCTTTTTTTGCACCCCAAAGTCAAATATTATGCCAAATAGAAACAAAAAATCGTGCTATGCGCACTTTCACGAGGTAGAAACTATAACAATTAACGTGTTTGTTCAATTGCGCAGTTAATTTAGAGTAGTAATTTAAAGCTTTCTGTAGATATGTTTATTATAGATGCAAGTGATGACACTGGTGCCTCTGAGTCTTGCAGAGTGCTTTGCTTCTGTTGGATACGTGTCTAACAGCACACATTCATAGGTTAAACATATAAACTAACATTACGATAACTGTTTTATATCTATAGATTTTATTTTAGGTAAGTCATGATGATTTGATAAGGCTAAATTAAAATCAAACATTGGCTATGATAAACTCGCTGACTCTGGCCACAAAAAAGAAAGAAATATATAAAAATGGGTGCATATTTTTTTTGAAGCTGTGGATTCGGGTGACGTTTTGGCTCATCCGCACATCTATAGTGTGCATAGTGTGTATTATTTTCGACCAATTAAAGCAGCATAGTTGCTCCACACTCTCAGAAATACAAAAGCTGTTACTGGGGCGGTACCTTTTCAAAAGGTACACTTTTGTACTTATTAGGTTCAAATTTGTACACTTTAAGTGCCTTTAAGGTACCAAAATGGACCCTTTTATGAACAGACATCTACCTTTTGGTAGGTACCGCCCCAGTGACAGCTTTTGTTCCTTTATTTCTGAGTGTTTATGAAAATATGTTACTAAAATAAAGTTACTCAAATCATTTGCTACTTCAAGTTAAATAAGAACAAATTAAATCCTGAAAAAAAACTCAGAATTGCTTTGTCGAGATCTTAGCACACAACAGGAACCTTTACCTCAAGGACTTTGGGGGTGAGGAAATGGAAATCATGACAGAGGCATTCAATCAGAACCAGCCGCAGCAGACTGAAGCCAAGTTCCTCTATAATGGTTACATTTGAGTCTTCACTTATTCTAGTTTTCTTCAAGCTGCATGTTGGGCTAATTCCAAACCGTATCTAAAGCCAAACCTGAATTCCTGTAATCCTTCTCTTTATACAACCCACCCATTATAGTTTTGTGTACATAACTGTCAAGTCTTCTGTTTTGAAAAGTTGTCCAAGGTTTCGATGACAAACACATGTTCCTCTCATTGTTTGATTCTTTTATTGGTCTTCGCTCTTAAAAATAAAGGGTCCAAAAGTTTTTTTTTTTTTAAGTGATGCAATAGAAGTGCCATTTTGGGTTCCCCAAAGCAACCTTCTGTTAACCATTCTGCAAGATTTTTCCCCATCATGTGCAATGGAAATGCTCCACGATCAATGCCAATAAGGAGGATTTATCTAAAAAGTGTTGAATTACATTAGAACACAAATGGATGCAAAAGGCAACTAGCAACTACATTATCTTGTTAAGAGCAGCACAGGGCAGTTGGCATTAGGACAGCTGCAGAACATTCACAGTGTTTTGACTTTAGCCTCATAACAATCCCTCCACATGGTGGGCTCTCCGATCACATCACACCATTGTCATTTGATAAAAACAAGCATGTTGAGAAAGGTGCAAGGTCCTTAAATCCCACATCTTATAACAATTACACACAATCTGGTGCTGACCTATTTTATCGTGTTTAGAAGTGACTCAGAGATCTGCTATTTTTATGTGTTTCTTTACCATTTACAGGGAAAATCAGGGGAGGTTAGTGATAGACAACATATCAACCATGGAAATAAATCAGAAAATAATTGGACATTTTGGAGTCATTTCCAAAGTCAACAAACAGTTAGATCAGTTGAATCTTAAGTACATATTGTGGAAAATTAGGATTTATTTACATTTTTGTTAAACTTACTTGCTATTACTAAATTGTCAGCAGGTATTACTATCACATGATCCTTCAGATTCATTCTAAATTCATAATTTGATGTTAAAAAAAGTAATATCATTACTCCTTGGTTGTACTGAGAGGTTTGAGTTTTCAGGAGTGATGATATTACTCCGCCGAGGTCAAAGTGCTGCGAAGTGCTCTTCCACCATACTTTATCTTTTTTTATCCGCTTAGAAAATCACCACGTTTTATTTTGTGTCAACGTACTTACCCGTGTAACTAGTCATGTAACCGTCTTTAAGTAGGGAAAACGTGGAAGTGTTTGGTGGTTTCTAAATTCATCCCTGTTTGGATCCTAAGAAATTAATGGCTAAATGCTAACATGGTGGCTAGAGTGATAAAGTGCTAAGTTCTGGAGAGATATGTATCAACTCTAAGTCTAAGTTGAGGGAATTCCTTTAACGGTTTCTCACTATATAGCTCTTAATAACGTCTGCTGATACAGCTACTGTATGTAACTTACCATGTATGTGTAGCTTGTTGTGACTCTAGCTCTAACTTTACCCTGCTATTTTTATCCATTGTTCCCCACTACAAACTTGCATTTGTGTTGTCTAAGTAGCCTGGCTTTACAAGAGCAGTGCAATGGTGCCAGCTGTGTGTGGTTCTGTGGGTAAAAGCAGTGCTTCATTCAGCAATGCAGTCCATTACCACATCTTAACACAATAGAAATGCTGCAGTGTGCTTTTCCAAAATGAGGAACTTTTTTACGGTTTTAATTTCATTATATGGTAGGCTGTTTGTTTGTATGAGAGTGTGGTGGTGTAATCTTTCTCAGTTTAGTGCGAGTGTGGGATCTTGCTTTGCCACTTGGAGTTGCTGATAATGAAGCTTTTGTACTTTGCAGCACCACACACTCCCTCATGCAGTCTAATCTAAGAATTCACCACTTTGATGCTGTTACTGGCACAAAAGCTTGTTATAATGAAAACAAGATAAATGAAAAGGCAGGATGTACATATCTGTGTCAGTGTGTCATTCAGTGGAGACGGACACATAAACACATTCATTTTTACCCTAAAAAGTTTTAGAATTTTGAAAGTGTACATCAAAGAAAGGTTATTAAATTTAGATAAATTCTTTAAGGTTCCGGACTTATATATATGGATATATAATACGTGTGTGCACCTGGTATTTATCACCTTATGGGGACCAATTGTCCCCACAAAGATAGGAATACTAGTAATTTTTGACCTTGTGGGGACATTTCTTAGGTCCCCATGAGGAAACAAGCTTATAAAGTTGAAAATCTAAAATTGTCTGTAGTTTCCTGTAAGGGGTAGTTTTAAGTGTAGTGTCAGTGTAGGACAAAAACATCATTACGCCTATGGATTACGTCCCCATAAAACATGTAAACCCAACATGTGTGTGTGTGTGTACAGAGCTCGGAAGTAACTGATTACATGTATTAGATATTCAAACGTGTAAACAAATGTAATAAATTTGAATGTTTCTTTGCAGATACCAATCCGTAGTGATTAGGACACATGCACTTCCAACAGAGGACCGTTTGCTGAAGTTCCTGGTGGATAATTCGACAGACAGTGTAGTACAGTGTGCTAACTGTGATGTGGAGTGCAAAGCACAGGTGCCTGAACAATACATGCGCTCCATATATTTTGAGACATCAGCAGTAACAGTAATAGCTCATCTTTTTGACTGTATAAGCATGTACATATGTGCACAGGATGCTGGGGGCCATGTATTACTGTAACACCTGCAGCCAGCCACTGTGTGAAGTGTGCAAAGAGCTCACACACGAAGTCAGGATGTTTTCCCAGCACGATATTGCACGATAAGTGCTGTGAGTTTATTACATCATACTTGCTCTTGCATATATTATTTTTGCCATTTAATTGTCACAACTCTCTCAATCTTTAAAATAATGGTTCACCCATAAATGGAAATGTCCTGAAGATATAGATGTAAAATGTAGATGCAGATTGGTTTATGTCTTCATTGGAACAGATATGGATAAATTCAAATATCAAATAAAATACAAGTAATCCACAGGACTTCAGTCCATCAATGTTTTGTAATGCAAAAATCTGTGTGTTTGTAATAAACAAATTAATAATTAATCATTATTATTATATTATAAAGGAATGCATTAAATAATGCATATACAGTATCATGGATTGATTAACGCGTGTAAAGTCATTAATAAAATTCTTCCTCTGATGTTCTGCATTTTACATCAGTGCTCTATGACAAGCTGTACAGCATGTTTTCAACCAAGAAAAAGTCTGAGAAAATTTCAGAGACATGCTAATGCAAGACTTTTGCAGTCGGAATTATAAAACTACTAAATAGAAATTAAATTAATGTGATTAGCTTGAATATTTAACTTTATTATACTTATTATTATAATTATATCCACCGCATTGACATTGAGACTGCATACAGCCAGGGATGTGAAATACTGGATCAAGCTGAATCAAGTAAAAATAAATAAAAAAAAGTAGAGATGGTTCTAGAAAATGAGCATATGCCATATCATCTTATACTCCTACATTACAGAATATATACCTACATTTCATTCTGTACATTTAAAAAATAGTAATAATAAAAAAAAAAACATTTTAATTCAGCAAGGATGTAAAATTGATCAAAAGTGATTATGAAGAATTTAGAATTTTAATATTCATAAAAAATTTGAATTGTGGTTTTCACAAATTTTTGATGTTGATACTTGCAGCGAATCAGCATATTAGAATCATTTCTGAAAGATCATGTGACGCTGAGGACTAAAGTAATGATGCAGAAAATTCAGCTTTGCTACAAAAATTTAATTGCATTTTAAAATATATTAACATTTTAGTTGTTTTAAATTGCAATAATAATAAATGTACGAATATTACTCAAATTACCTTATATGTTTTAAATATCTAACTTTAACACATAGTTTATTTGTATATTGCAGAAAATAATGCATGCCATTTTTTAAACAAAGGTGAAACACTTATTTAGGTGAGTCAAATTTAGGAGTCAAACAACCCCACCGTGGAGGGCTGACAAGTAAGTACATCTTGCACTAACCTCTTTTGCCCTGTGGGAAGTGAAGGAGCAGCAATCGTCAGCATAAGAGGCCATTGTATTGCTGAAGGCCATGCTAGGTGAAGAGGAAGAGGAAAAGTGCTGTCTGTGCTCTGTTCAACAGCATGCAGGTGAGTAACAGTCCAGAAGGGGGCACACTGAGACCACACACCACAATAATGGACAGCTGTGGGATGACGAAGAATTCAAAGAAGTCATTCAAACCATTTCATTTAAGACTAATGCAATTTGTGTTAAACAGGCTGAATATGCGCTCAAAGCATCACTGAAAATTGCACGCTGAGGATAAAAATAGTAAAATCCATTCTTTTCTTCCAAAGGAAAAACTCGCAGAGAGGGAAAAGGCCCTGTTAAAGGCAGCTGAAAGGTCAATATTGTCCATAGAGTAAGTCTAAATTGTCTATCCGTGACAGTTTACCCACACGGTTTTGGCAGAGCACAGAGTTGCTGTGTGATGACGTGTGTTGGAACGGCAGTTGCTTGGGTCCTGTTATTTGTTGAGATTTTTTTTTCTCTGTCCCCTTCCCATCATTGCCTGGAAGCTGGCTTGATGTCTTCCAGGAATTAAGCTATTTATGTCAGGCTGCAATCTAGGGCTCAGCATGTATATGTTTGTGTGTTTTTATATCAGGGTCATGCAAGAGCAAACTAAGGACAAAATTATGTTTAATAAGAACGATTTTGGGAAATATGCAGTGCTTTTTTTGTGATAAAGTTTGTGTTGTGTATACATCGGCCCATAGAGAACTAATATGATTTTTTTTCTTCTTTATTAAAAATTTCAGACAGTCAACATGAAGAGAGAGAGAAGGCACTAAACGAACAGCTTTTTCATTTGACCACCCTCCTGCCCAACCTTCAGCTACTTTAAACAGATGGTTCATCCAAAAAAATAAATTCTGTCATCGATTCACCTTAATGTCATTTTCAAACCACATCTTATCTTTATTCTCAGGTGCACCTGGTCACCTGCTCTGCTTTTCTCTGAGTTATTGATATGGGATATGTAAGTAAATCTATCCTTTATTCTTCAATTATTTTCTAAAATACCCTATCAGTGGAAAGCTTGAAATAGAATAAAGAGGTTTAACAGAGGCATAAATGACCCCCTCAAAACATGGTTCATTTGTAGTATTTGGCCATCCTGGCATCCCTTTCCTTCAAGCAGGTAATGTTATTATGGATAAACATTATTTACAATACACAGCATGCTTTTTAATCACATTGTAGATTAATCTAAATCAAAGTGCATTTGGGTTATATTTACTAGGTTAAAAAATAACAAAAAAATACAGCTAACTATCTGTAACGTTGCAGGCTCGTTAACTCGTGCTCTTACTTCCGACTGGGCAGGCAGGACACGAAGGCAAGAGTTCAGAGGCAAACGGAAACATTTATTAAACAAAAACCAAGATAGTGCAGCAAGTAGAGGTGCGAGAACAAACCGACAGGAAACGTCAACATCTGACAAAGATACAAGACATGGGGAGTGAATTTATACAAAGACTAATCAAGACAAAGACTGAAGGCACCTGG
>JAUCNO010000979.1:68499-94537 GCA_032353835.1 Enteromius viviparus
TTAACAAATTGGACTTCCAGGTCAATTTCTCACTCACATGGTTTGCTAAACTAATAACTGGATGTCTTACCCACCCAGCAAACACAGTTCACAGACTGCTAAATTAAACGAGCCAAAGCCATTAAATAAATGCCAGACAGCAATGTGAGTATAAACCTCAAAACATTCTGCTCAAATGTAATTTAAAGGCCCCTTGGGTATATTTAGGTTTATTTATCAATTATATTCTCTAAACTATTTTATATTTCTTGCTGTTAGCTGTACATTTATTTATTAAAATACAACATTAGGCACAAACAACAATGCTTGTTATAGTGTCGGCTTTGACAAGTTGTTGCTAAGCGGTTGCAAGGGTACCCTGGATGGTTATTTAATGGCTTGATTAAAAAAAAAAGAGATTGAGCTAATGTATATGAGCAGTAGTAACGGACATACTTGCCTTAGTAAACAATTGCACTAACGAGTCCGTATCACATTCCTAGAGAAGACCTTGTAGTCATTGCTCAGCCAATCAGCGCTCAGTACACATCCACCGTTGAGAGAAGCACGCAGCGAAACAACGCGAGATCTTCAGGCGAGAGAGAGAGATTCAGCGAGAGGAACCGTAACACCGGCGAGCCAGAACCCGTTTCTCCCTCTGCGGACACGCTGGACAAAGCGAAGAGGTTTCATGCTCTTGAGAACGCACAAAAACATCACAGGTAAATGATACGTTCATCTGCTGCCGTGAAATAGCGTCCACACGGCTTTACACGGGCTGTGAAGAAGAGGTGGGATGACGTCACCGCTGCCGCTGCTTTCTTTCAGTCCGTAACGTAAACGTTTTAACGTGTTCGGTGTAAATGACCCGTTACCCTATTAATTATACAGTGTTGGCTGAAAGTCAACTACCTACTGCGGGTCCCACTTTATTAGACTGAGCACTGTACAGCACCCAATAAGGTTTGTGTGTGGGCATTGGTGATGTCCTATTCAATATTTTATCATACACGAATATGTGTTGGTTTTCTTCTGTTTCGAATCGTTGGATTCTTTTGTTAATTTTGCCATTAATTCATCTGCGCTTGATTTGTTTTGTTTGTAGCTTGGTGGAGGTATGACATTAACCAGGGGCTCCTTCACTTATTCCAGCGGAGAAGAATACACCGGAGAATGGAAGGAAGGCAAGACATTTCATAAACACTTCACATTGATTAAAAAATGCTCAGTACGCTTTTGACACATTGTTATAATTGTCTTTTAGATTCTGTACTGTAATTCATTATTGACGTGTTTATTTGTCAAAATAAGTATGTTTTTGTATGATATATTTTGGGAATTGTTTTGGATTAATCAACACCCCCAGATACAAAACAAATTCTGTTTATTGTATAGGCTATAGCTATATACAGCTACCAATAGGACTGATTTAAAATAATAGAAAATAGCTTTTTTTATAATTGGGGTAATAGATTTGACATACTACAATTGCTACAGAAAATATCAGCGTAATTGTTTTCAGTTGTACTGAATCTAAACATGTTGAAACATTATGAAAGAGGTTTATATCTGTCAAAAGAAATGTTCTCTTATATTAATTTTTATTATTTCTTCTATATATGATCAGAGGACCGGTTGTTTTAGGGGCAGTGACTGATATAATTCATATTTTCTTGATTGAATATTAATTGAAAAGCTTACAATAGGCAACGTTCCCATTATGACAACTTGCCCTCATGTAGTGTGACCATGGTTTTGGCTATTATAATTTTTTTTTAACCAAAACTGCAATAACAACATTTTTACACAACAAAATGTGTATACACATACTTCAGAAATCTTTACTAGTGATAAAAGTGTGACAACTAGCCCCAGTCCCACTACATATACTAAAAAGATTAAACATGTTCGTAAGACATGTTTTTTTTTTTATTCCCGTGAAAAACGTGGTCAGGATGGCATGAGGTGGTGGTAGAGCACTGCTTTCTGATCCAAACTGCTTATGTAACAAATGCAGGTGTGATCTCAAGTAGGAATGATATTCTAATTATAGTACTAATTATCAGAGCCATTAACACACTAGAGAGCGCTTCATAGAATTAGTCTATTGCATGAACACTCAGCGTTCATTTAAGAATCAGTGTGTTTGCTGCACAGGTCGGAGGCACGGTAAAGGCGAGCTGAAGTTTGCTGATGGCACCTGTTATAAAGGTCATTTTGAGAATGGCCTGTTCCACGGATCAGGGGTGTTAGTGTTTCCCGATGGATCTAAGTGAGTGAGCATGTGATCAGATTCAAAATACTTACCTACTTAAACAGAGATGAACACGTTGGCAGTGACGTTGTGAGACTATTTAAACAACACTATTTCTGATCAACAGGTACGAGGGTGAATTCGCCCAGGGAAAATTCCAAGGGGTGGGAATCTTCAGCAGGTTTGACGGGATGAAATTTGAAGGAGAATTCAAAAGCGGCCGTGTAGAAGGATATGGTAAATATTACACCTAAATTTGACAATAGCTTCGGTTACATGCACCCAAATAATCTGTTTATGACCTGAATAATGGCTTAATCAGACTGAAAAGCCAAAATGTAAACACTCAAAGCTTTTTGTGCAATGACCTCAATTGTCCATACAAGTCCATATGTCTAACCCTAACCACAGGTCAAGGGCTGTAGTTACAAGCCTAGAGATTTGCGATGCTGTTTGGGAATATTAGCATTGGGAGCATTTGGGAGTATTGGAAGCACTGAATCATTGAACTTAATATTAGTAATGATAAGGGAAAATGAAACCAGCATGCAAATGTTTGAATCTATTTTCTTAATTAGATTCAGAATGACCAAATGCACATGCGTAGTGCCATAAATAAATAAACGTTTGCATTCATTTTAAATCTGACAAACTTGTGTTTATTTACATCTCACATTTTAGGAACTTGTCGGTGGCTAAATATTAACTAAATATTTGTATGTAATGTTACCTTTCTTTTCAAAAAATGGTAGCACTTTATTTTACAGTACGTGTACTTCCCTGCTACAGACATGGTAAATATCTTGTACCTACAGGCAAATGACTGGTAACACCAGATACATACCTGAGGTGTATGTACATGGTAACAAATAAGAAACACGGCTGTACTTAACAGCTGTACATGCGTGGTAATTAGTTAATACATACAGACAAGTGTGGGTAAGAGCGGTCACTTACAGCTAATGCTTGTACATTCTAGTTAATTAGATACTTAACTGTACTTATATATATATATATATATATATATATATATATATATGCACATTATATATGTAGTACTTAAGGACAAGTGTGGACAAAAAGGCACTTCCTTACAGCATCCATATATGGCAACTAGTAACATTACTGTACATACTAATGAAATGTATGTGGTAACAAACAAGACTGTACTTGGTATAAGCGTGAAAAATATGTAGTACTTACAAACAATTTATTATGGTGTAATAATTGTTTAAAATGGTTTACTTTATTTTACTGTCCTATTTCCATATACTTACTATGCAAGTACTGGTGAAGCCCGCAACCTATTAGTTACATAGGTTAGTTACAGAATAAGTTATGCAGCACTCAAGTTGGGAGTATAAACATGGACGAAGGTACGGGAACTACCTGTAAGTGACTCACACTGGTCTGTATGTACAAATTAATTAGCATGCATGTACGAGCCGTGTTTCTTATTTGTTACCATGTACATACACTTCAGGTGGGTACCTTGTACCTACCAGTCAGTTCAGTTCAAAATAAAGTGCTACCCAAAAATATTCAACTCCAACTGATGAACATAGCTTTGATTTTGATATAAGAGATTTTCTGCCAATGTGTGAAACTTCAGATTCAGTAGCTGATGTAGAGAATAACAAATAGTACAACTATACCTGTCTGCAATATAAAGCAGCATAACGACTGTTTTTGTTGAAATAACTGAAAGCCTCACACATTTAGGTTACACATTTTTATGTTATAAAAAGTTGGATAATAAAAAGTATTATTTGAATTATTGGTAATATGTGAGATATGATATTGGGTTTTTAAAGGTTTATAGCATGAATAAATGTAGTCTTTTTTATTTTTCATAGGGCTGCTGACATTTCCAGATGGTTCCCATGGTGCTCCGCGAAATGAGGGAGTGTTTGAGAACAACAAGCTTCTGAAACGTGAAAAGTGTCAGGCCGTGGTGCAGAGAGCCAAGAACTCAGCATCCACTGCCCGCGGCCTTTCTGTATGACGAACTGACCTCAGTAAGAGCACCCCTAACTGCGGCTTTCAGATCAGGCCCCCAAATACATTACGGATTGCAGTGTCCTGAGTAAAGAAGTCAAAGCTGACTGTGGATCTGCATTCAGGGGTGGTCTCTGCCTTCACCAAACAACGGAGCTAAAAAAAATGTGAGACCCATCAGACCCTCAGGGATGGATGAAAGCGTTTCCATTCCACACATCTCTGTTTCTCTCACATTGCTGCTCTGCCTTGGTTTCCTCTGTGGCTTAAAAACATCACGCAGTTCTGTATGTTTGTTATGGAGGCATGGAAAACTCGAGTCACCATCGGAGGCATTGCAGGCATGAAAGCGTGGTCACGTGAAGATATTTTTGGTAAATATATGAAATTTGCCTTTGTGAGTCTGCGATTGTATCACTTACGTATTGTTACTAATGTAACTGTCTGTTCGTTTGAATCAACATACTCTTTATTGCACATTTGCCTTAGTTACTGCATTAAAAGTCAATATTGCTGGATATTGTTACAGATACACAACAGCAGTGAGGGAATGTTTTCAGCAAGTTGTCTTAATTTCTTATTTATTTGCTTCTTTCATTCATTTAACTTATTTGATTAATTATAATTATGATATTATGACACTTTTTAGTTGTACAGTACATTACAGAAAACTATTTGAAATGATTTGAAAATGATTGGGTCATTCACTTCAGATGTTTAATGACTGGTTTGTTTGTGTGTATTTTTTTTCCCAAACTGACTGCTAATGGTTCACTGTTCCCATCATCCACAGTGTCAGAAGCCTTAGTCACTATCATCTGAAATACACTGACACCAAATAGCATTTTGCACTGTTATTTATTTGAGCAGAGAATCAAGAGACTGATATGAAAAATAAAGGGAAATAAAAGTCAGAAAACACCACTTGATCTTAATTTGGTGCATCATTTTTAATCATGCATATTATGTCATAATACCATTTTATTTTCTATATCTTAGTGTATTATAAACATAAGTCCTGTGAATCATCAGGTTAGTTCATTAACAACGCTTATGGATGTCACAAATACAGTAAAATAATAATATTGTGAAAAATGTAATTTAAGCGTAATTTATTCGTGTGATGCAAAGCTGAATTTGCATTCGCAAGTCTTCAGTGTCACATGACCGTTCAGAATGCTTTGGTTCTTAAAAATATTTCTTATCATCAATGCTGAAAACAGAATATTTTTTCAAAAATGTTTGATAAATTTCTAATGAGCAACATTTATTTATATTTATATATTGCTGATACATGTATTTGGTAAGTTTGGAAAGAATCAACTGTCAACAACAGACTGAAATATGGAAAAACAAAAAAGACAAACATATTTATAACATTTCTCTCATGCTATTTTTTTAATTTTATTATTTCCTTCACCTTTTTGCTGTCACACCATAGGAGACAGTCAGTTTTTATTTGTCTACCCATTTACTATCACATCAGTTTAATGTATCAACGCTAAATAAAAGCATAATTTCTTTGCAAAGAAAATAAAATCACTGGCCTAAGAGATTTATCCAAATTAATTCCTTAATAAATAACCTAGCCTGTTACTCCTCAAGGATCGGTTAACAGAATATTAACAAAGCACATAGCATTTATCCAACTGCTAAACCACTGCAGTGTGTGACTAAAAGCTTTCTAATCATAGAACAACTGAGCGCTTTAAACGAGTGATTCACCGGCACACTGTGTGATGTTCCTATCATCGAGACTGCCAGTGACACACAGGGAAACAAAAGATCAGGGAACTGGATTACATCTCTAATATCACAGCAAAACACAAACCTACAGAGAGTAACTACAAAGGGAAGAGATTGTTGATTCATAAACAGCCTTATATTGGGACAAACATTTGCTTTCAGTCTGCTGGATTGTGATTATATAATAAGCACAGATGTCTCACACATGGGCATATCAGTTTCCTCCAACCAAAGCCTTGCCATCTGAGGCATCAGGAAACTATGCACAGCAGTGAGCCTGTCCTGGCACACTTAACCATAGACTAAACTATAGCATGTTAAATATGTTTCAAATGAAAGATGTGTTATGCAGAAGTCGAATAGACTAAATATTGTGCATGCATATCTTAAGTGATATAAGCAGCAATAGTTCGTGGTATTAAAAAACTTCAATATGATCACCTGTTCAAACTTTACATTCAAATCAAACATTTATTGTATTTTTTTTAACAAAATACAGTAAAAACCGTAATAATGTAAAAAGAAAATATTTTTCTTTTTAAATATATTTTAAAATATAATTTATTTCTGTGATGCAATATTTCATAGGCTTTAGTGTCAGAAATCATTCTTATATGCTGATTTTCTGCTCAAGAAACATTGTTATTTATAGCATTTTAATTAATTAATAATAAACATTTAATTAATTAATAATAAACATTCAAAAGTAAGAAAGAAATACTGTAATACAGTAAGGATTAAATGAAATTAATCAAAAGTGACAGGAAAGACATGCAGCCTGGGTTACGAGACTGTCAAAAATATATAAAAATTGTTTTATTCCAAAATGTTGACCAGTTTTATCCTGATCTGATCAAATTATACTGTGGCTATTTAAACAGAAAAAATACAAATCATAAGCCTCAATTTGCTATAATTTAATGAAATCTCATCCAGTATACTAATGAATTGGTGAGGACAGCCAGCTTTCAGCACTAATTAACACAGAAAGTAAATAGTTACTCCGACAGAGCACCTGTTCACAGACGCTCTAATGAAACCAATGCATCTCCATGTGTCTGTCAGTCCAGACCAACCTCTCTCATCTCTTATAGTTTCTCCAGAGTCCGAACTGACATTGCGTTCTGTGGCCGTAATTCCTTCCTAAAAAGCAAGAAAATTAATTATTTATATCCATATTTTGTAATATTTTGTATAATTTTCTCATTCTGATCTATACTACTTACAGCATTCTTGAACTGCATATCGGCATCATGACGAGCCGTGTCTCCTTCCTTTAAAAAAAAGGAAACCTTCTTAAAATATTTTAATTAAATTCTAATTGCATGTCAAGTACAAGTGATTTCCTCATGAATTATTCATCTGTTTCCTAGTCTTTGGCGTTAATATTGATCCCACTATTTAGAAGATGTTGGACCATATGTCCTGTCCGTGTGGCCACATGCAAAGGTGAGCTAAGCAGCTGTATGGGAGAGAATATGAAGAGTTTATGATTCTACACTTACAGCTTATGTTAATATACTTTCAGTATTTTGCACTCCTTTTGTCTCTGACATTGATGTCAGCTCCCCTGTCCTGAAGGGCTTTCAGTGCCGAGAGACTTCCACCTCTGCAAGCCCAGTGTACAGCTAAAACCAGCAAATCAGTACAATTGCAAAATAATTTCAACAGTTAATTCACTTTACAAACACTTGTATTGATCTTACCCTGTCTTTAAAGTTGATATCAGTTCATTTGTTCAGTAATTTTTCCACTGTTTCAGCATGAAAGCACAGTTTTTCTGAACTAAAATAAACAGTCACTACTTAATTTAAAACCATAAAAACATATTAATTTAAATAGATATTAACTGAAATCAAATCTAAGCTAGTCGAAAAATCTACTAAAACTGAAAAAAAAAAATACAGTAACGCTTTTTTTTACGGTTACACCTATTGGTTGCTTATTAGAACATTACTAGAATATTAGCCAAACATTAGTGCTAATTAAGCACATAGTAATGCATTATTCTACATGACCTCATTCTACATCCCTAATCGTGCCAAATACCTAAACTTAACAACTAACAATTAATAAGCAGCAAATAAATAATTTACGGAGGGAAAAGTCGTAGTTAATAGTTATCAAGTGTTAGTTAGTGCTGATGTCATTTAATGAAAACACAGCTGTTCATTGTTTATTCATGTCATCTTACAGTACATTGATTAATGTTAACAAACACAACTTGTGATTTTAATAATGCTTTAGTAAATGCTGAAATTAACATGAACAAGGGTTAGTAAATGCAGTAGAAGTATTGTTCATTCTTAGTTCATGTTCACTAATGTTGTTAAGTAATGAAACGTATTGTAAAGTGCTACCGTGTTATTTATAATGAAATATACACAAATAAAATGTAAGTATATTTTTATAAAACTATATTACCACCTTGATATCGAAATAATATTGTATATGTGCTGGACTATTGTACCTCATCTCCTCCAGCCTTCAGAAATTTCTCAACTACTTCGGTCTCTCCCTGAGCCGCTGCTTTTAAAAACTCCTCTGGTTCCACAGGTCCCTGAAAAACACAGAAGATGGATTTCGATGCTTAATTTAAATAAATAAAATAGCCTATAATATTAAGGGTAAAAATAAAATAATATAAAATAAAATAAAACAAGGTTTTCCCTTAGTACTAAAATGATGTATTACAATAAAGTTGGTTAATACTTTTTTTTTAACTGAAACAATTGAAAACAATTTCTCACTTGTATAAAATGCTGTAAATAAAACTGATATGAGATGCCAATTCTGAGTCAGTACCAATACGGCCAATAATGTCCGCTGGTGAACTGCCCCCTTTTTAAAAACAAGCAATAAACAGAATATAAATAGGCTTTAGTTATTAAAAATAAGCAAGATGCTGTCATCTTGCTGTTATAAAAATAGTTATGTCATGACTATTTTTAAGAAGATTATAGAAACTAAAAAGAAAGGTACTTTATTAGCATATGGTTTCATAAAGAACTTCAACATCCAAGAAACCTTTCCATTCCACAAAAGTTTATGTATGGGGGAAACAATTTGGTCCTTTTTAGAATTTTATTTATTTATATTTGGGGAATCAAAGGAGCTTCGAAAGAGTTGAGTTTAAGAGCTGCTGCCTTTTTATGGAGAGACACTTCAATAAACATTTTCAAATATTTTAAACAGCTAAACAGTAGTAAAAATAACTCGACAAAATAAAACGTATCAAGAAGCTAAAACAGAGTAGCAAACGTTCACGAACAACAGTAGAGATCTGAACCGGTGTTATAGCTCTCAGCTGAAATGTAAAGCCATGTCAGGCCCTGTGTGACAGCTCACGGCCCACCTCGACCGGCCTGCCCTCTGCCCTCTTACAAGAGTCACGGCCCAATAAACACCCTGTTTTGGAGATTATGTTTTTTTAATTTTACTTGTGTGATACCTCATAAATGCCTTCTGGCTTCAAAGAACATTTTAACAAACAATGTCCAATCCCTGAATGGAATCCAGGAACATCCTGTTAGGTGAATGTGGGCAAGTATGTAAACAAACATCTGATTATGATAAAGTGTTCGAAAGAAGGAAGCAAGAGCAGACACGTGGATGTGAAGGTGAGATCAAGTTGACATTTAAATGAAATAAACCCATCATCATTTGTCAAGCAAACCAATACAAACTGTTTTGAGCAACAGCAAATAGTCAAGAGCAAATAACCTATTCCCAATAGTTTGTTTTATAATAAATTCATTCAGTTAACCAGTCAAGAAATAGGCTACTTAGAGTCAACAACAGCAAAAATAACTTTTTAAAATAAAATAGTAAGAGGAAAACTGCTAAAACTGACAACATATATTCAAATATTTGTTTAAAACTAACTAAAAGTAAGAAAAAAAAACAATGTACTTTTTAAATAAAGTATTACTTTTTAAGCAAAGGCAGAGTTTAAAAAAAAAAAAATGTTTAGAAACATTTTTATGCAAGATTAATTAAACCAAGTCTGATGAATCTTTTGTCTATTTGTGAAATATTAAAATATAGCAAGAATAGTTTAATAGTGCTGTGTGTTTGACTGAGTAATAGAAACGACAGCTTTACTTCGGAAGCTTTGAAAGTGAACAGCAGCTGAGAGTTGATTATTTGTATGCCAGATGAATGAAGATTTTCTTTCATTTCACTAATATAGTGATATATTCAATCGAATGAAAAATGTAAGTGAAGACTTTTTCAGATCAAGCAGTTCTTTTGAAATAACCATTCATGGAAGAATCCTTAAAACTCATCATAGTTTCCATACATTTTTTAAGCCATAGAAATGTTTTCAACACTTGTAATAATAAGAAAGCAGCAAATCAGCATATTGAAATGGATCATATGACACTGAAACTGGAGTAAATCACAGGAATTAGATTTCCAAATATATAGAAATAAAAAGCTATTTGTATTTTAATTATTTACATAGCAACATAAATAATTTTTTTGGATCAAACATAAAAAAACCTGTTAGATCTTATGGCTGAGAATATTTCTTTATAAGCAAATTAGTAAAGTCAATGAATGTTATTTGCTTATAGTTAATTTTTTTAAATACATTTTGTATTTAATTTAATTTTATGTTATTTACTGCTCTGAGCAATAGCTGTATAAAGAAAATAAAAGACCTTTGAAACATGGCATTTAGGAATGATATCGAGCATAATCAAAGGGAATTGTGTGGTTGTTTGCTCAGTAGTCAGGATAAAGTACTGTGGTATACAAAGAGAAGCCTCTGAGACGGATAAATGATTAACTGTGAGGAGGGATCAGAGCGAGACAAAACACGGCAGTGAATGAAAGAGACGAAAGCGCTGCTCGTTTTCAATTCAATCTCTACACCTGGGAGAAAACAACAGCAGCTGAAATAAGAGGTAAGAAGCAACACAAGTCATCGATTAGCATTCAGATTCAATGTGCTGTGAATGAAGAGTGTAGAACAACTCTACAGAACAAACAAGCAAACTATGACTCCTTAATTTATATTTCATGACTGGCAGGTGAAGTTGAGGATTGTTTTTTAAAAAATGGTGACGCTGAAACACTTGAGTGTTAATGATAATGACGAAGACAGCGATCCTCTGTTACCGGAAGCCAGCAGCTCGGAGAGCCCAACCGCCCAATACAGCAGGGCAGAGTCCAGGGAATTCTTCCTGAGCCGGTGGGTTCGCCCGAGATAAGCACTCTGACACATGCTGAGCTGCACATTTCATCACCTGTACAGACACTTTCCTTTAAAACTGAAAGCACAGAGCGTCTGAAACACCGTAAGAGTGAAAGCTTCACGAGGCTGTTTATGATTTCAGGAGGAACAACTTCATTTTGAGCATTGCTCTGTTGTTAAGCTGTTACTCGGCCATTCTGGTTCCTGCGTATCTGCCAACCCCAGAGCCCACCTGGACTAATGAAAGTTCTGCTGAAACTCTGGTACAGTGTCACTCATACACACACACAGTGCTGTCAAACGATTAATTAAATAAAAAAGAAGAAGTTTTGTTTACTTAATATATGTAACCCTGGACCACAAAACCAGTCATAAAGGTATTTTTTAATTAAGATTAAAATAAATAATAAATAATATTTCCTTAGATGCACGGCTTGTTAGGATAGGACAGTATTTGGCTGAGATACAACTATATGAAAACCAGAATATTAAAAGCTGTTGCCTTTAAAGCAGTCAAAATCAAGTTCTTAATGCATATTTTTAATAAAAAATTGAAATAATATGGAATGGAATGTAATATTTACTTTATATCCTAATGATTTTTGGCATAACATTTTTTTTTTTATAATTTTGGCCCATACAATGTATTTTTGACTACTGCTACAAACATATTCATGCTACTTAAATTAGTTTTTTTTTTCATATTTATATTAATATAATTTATATTATATACACATATAAATATTTTAAATGCATAAAAAAAAATTTTTCTTAAATATATACGTGCATGTATGTTTACAATAAATATGTATACGTAAACACTCATATATTATGTAAACAAAAACTTATTTTGGATGCGATTAATCAGTTGACAGCACTAATATATTTTTAATATATATGTGTTGGGGCTATAGAGGATTTGTAGTACTGTAGTAAAAAACCATCATTAAATGATAAATAATGCTTACATATTTTCAAATAAATAAGTACACACTACTGTTAATACATTTGAGGACAGTCATATACAAATGTTTTTGAAAGAATGTACTTATTTAATAATAAAAAAGTGAATACTGTAAAATTATTAAATATATTAAAGAAAGTAAATAAATTATTTAAGTATGTCATTTTCTGAAATGTCTAATTTTGTGATGGCAAAGCTGAATTTCCCATTACTCCAGGCTTCAGTGACATGACCCTTCAAAAATCATTCTTAGATGTGGATTTGCTGGAGAAATGGTTATTTTTGTAACTCATTTGTAACTCATACTTTTGTATGTGTTGTGTAGCTTAATATGTGTGTATACACTTTTGATTAATTCCATGATAAATAAAAGTTCAAAAGAGCAGCATTTATTTGAAATACACCTTGATAAAAGTATGATGCTTGCTAAAATAACAGTTACTTTAAAAAAAAAACTGTAAATTTAAATCATGAAACAATTCATTTTAAATTACTTATAATAATAATAATGACTTATACAGATGCATGTTGTAAACCCGTGTGTCCTGTACTCACCTCAGGCTCTGCTGAATCAGTCAGCGGCTCTGCTGAACCGGTCCTGTCGCAGTGGCTGGAGCGTGGAGAGGGTGAGGGCGCTGTCTCTACCTGCTGGGCTGCTGAAGATTCCCGTGTTCCTGGATAACAGCACAGGAGACTGGGCACTGCCTCCTCCTCTGGGTCTGCAGGGTAGTGAGGAGATGGTGGCTCAGGCCCTGAAAGCCCTGCCTTATACTGCTATCCCTACCGGCCCAGAGACCTGCAGGAGATGTGTGGTGGTTGGAAGCGGTGGCATTTTACACGGCAAAAATCTTGGAGCTCATATTGACCAGTACAACATTATCATCAGGTTAGTTCATTAACAAACACTTATGAGTGTCACTAATTTATACAAAGTTGAATTTTCAGTGTCATTACTCCAGTCTTCAGTGTCACATGAACATTTCGAAATCATATTAATCTGCAATGAATAAATGCATATGAACTCACCTTAACTAATTATACTGACTTGAACATTTTACTCTTCCTACCTAGAGTGAATGATGCTCCAGTATTCGGATATGAAAAAGACGCTGGGTCTAGAACTAGCATTCGGCTCATTTATCCAGAAGGGGCTCCTTCTAAGTCAAAAGAATACGAGAGTACTGAAATGGTGGCTTTGGTGGCATTCAAGAGTTTAGATTTAGCATGGCTCAAATCTGTGGTAACCAAAGAACCTTTGGTGAGTAATGCAGAATGATTATAGGAAGGATATTCTTAATCTAGAAAGTCCAAAAAAATGCTTTGTAACCTTTTGGGAGTGCACTATATAGTAGATTACATAAATAGCCGAAAATAAAAGAAGAAAAGGTACCATTTTTATTTTCTACATTGTTCTGTCTGTAGAGTTGGTGGTCTAAATTGTGGTTCTGGAGGAATGTAATAGACTCAATACCTCTTCAACCAGAAAACGTCCGCATCCTAAATCCTGAAATCATGTACAGGACTGGGCAGGTGCTGCAAACATATACAGAGCAACAGAAAAAGGTGAGAACCGAGATGATTTTTCAAATATGCAAATTCAAACTATTGCCGTCTTTCAATCCGAAAGGTTACTAAATGACTACTAAGTTGATTTCCATTCAAATGTTTGGGTCAGATGATCCTCTTATGTGCATACAAGCAGCATTTATTTGATATATATGAAATATTTTTTTTAACTCTTTAAAGTGTCACATGATCTTCATATAGAAACGTTTCTTCTTTTCTTAGTAGAAAGTTCAAATGAACAGCATTTAATGGAAATATATATAAACACTTTTGGTTTCCATACACAAATCTTCTGCTGAAGTCAGTTTTATGTTTTGTTTTGTTAGATGGTGCCGACGCTGGGTATAACAGCAGTGGTTCTGGCTCTGCAGGTGTGTGATGAGGTGAGTTTAGCTGGATTTGGATATGACTTGCAGCACCCTGGAGCTCTGCTGCATTATTACGGCTCTCTTCGCATGGATGCCATGAACACACAGGTGGTTCACGACGTCAGCGCTGAGACCATCTTACTGAGGGAGCTGGTCAAATCTGGAGCGGTGAGAGACCTCACTGGTGCACTGTGATGACTGTGGAAACCTTTCATCTCCCTTAAAGTTAAGAGAGATGACTAACAGCACAAAACAGTCCGGAGACCTGGATTTAAGAATATGACAATAGGATCATCTCATTATTGCTATTTATAATTTAAAAATGTAACAAACAAAAGTAATTCTTGAGTAAAATACAACAGGCAATACCCAATAACAAAGTAATATACAAAAAGGCATTTAAAATGCCTACTAAAATGAAAACCAAAGCTAGACACTTAAATACAGCCAACAAAGGATGACAAGATTTTACTCAAATAAATTACTTACTACTTATTACTTTTATTTTTCTTGGAAAAATGATTACATAGGATATTATATAAGAGCATTATGTATATAAAAAAGCAACATATATATATAGCAAAATATAAATGACATATTACTGTTGGTAAAAAGACTGACAATCAGTTCTGTGAAATATCACTTAACAGAAAACAAGTGCACTTTTATTATCAAAATATTACAATATAAGTTCATCTCTAAACTAAATTTTAAATACAAAAACATTGTTCTTTTTCTGCAAGTTCATGATCACAAAAAAAGTGCTGACATAAAGGAAGGAGAGAAACTGCAATGAAATTCATGTTTGACTGCTGCATAAATAAATTATAATTATCAGTTTCAAAATTATTCTGATGATACACCGACTTCTAATGAGGAGGCCAAAGGCTTATTATTATTTCCACGCTCGTTTGTTGAGCGGGAACGAAATTCGTCTCTTTTCATTCTAATGACGAATCTATTTACGACAGTGATTTCCACACTTAACTGCAGGGGGCACCAAAGTCGCAAAAATACACAAAACTAAAGCTTTAAGAATGCTTAACATATAGATTTACACTTTATTTATGTCTTATTATATGTATATATACATATAGTCACACCACAGCTCCAAAAGTAGAATCATGGCGTGACTACTTTGATGTTTTTGTCATCAAATTTCTTGTCTGGTGGAGCACCCACGTTGAGCTTTTTTGCTGTACACTCTTGGATTGTTTTTTTCTCACAATAAAAATTAATTATGTCATAAATTATGAAAGACTCCTTTCATGAAAGGTCCTGGTTTTACCAAAATTCTCAGTTAATAGCAGACATATCTGCATTATAAACACCTTATCATGCACATTACACCCAGTTCAT
Source organism: Enteromius viviparus (assembly GCA_032353835.1). NCBI lineage: Eukaryota > Metazoa > Chordata > Actinopteri > Cypriniformes > Cyprinidae > Enteromius > Enteromius viviparus. The sequence goes on from JAUCNO010000979.1 coordinate 83,937, forward strand.
TGTAAGTATAAGAAGTGCAGTGTTTGGATATCTGACAATATTTTTAGCAATTACCTTATCTAAAATAAAAAGTGCTTGTGTAGAAAGTACAGAAAACTCTCCACCTAGATTGCAGATCATGAAAATATGAGCACAGGTTGTATGGACCACAATCCTTTGAGGGCCGTGTTGGTCACAGGAGCGGGATACGGGTGGGCTCCCACAGCTTACGGGCTAGTTGACTGCAGTGCTGAAGAATATATTCATTGGGTATCACACCCAGATGCACAGTAAACAGTTCATAACACTTCACCACCTCATTCTGATGTTTTCTGCTGTAATACCGCAGCAGTTTCCTGTCACACAATCAGAGCAGAAACATATAACACATGAACATATAAATTAAAGAAAGTTGAACAGGTGCCATGTAGTATGTCTAGAATAAGATTTAGGGTTCTCATCATCTGAACTGTAAACAAATAAATCAATCTATTTTGAAGTTATAAAAATGAACAGAGCATGTTTTACAAGTATATGGTCTTAATCTTTCCAATTCGAAATGTAACATTTTACTCAATGTAAACTTGTAATTTCTGGTCAATTCTGAACTCCTTGTAATCCTTCGTCACCCTGTACCTACCTGTAATAATCACAGGTGAGCATTCCTACTGGTGCAGCATCATCTGGAGAGCCGGGTATGTCTTTCACTTCCAGTTTGTAACCCTGTACAAAGATTTCAATCACGACAACTCTCTGAAGATTTTAGCATGGTGACGGATATGTGACAGTATTAATGTATCGGTCCTTGGCAGAATAGATCTGCTACACTGCTGCTAAATCACTGCTGCTCCTGGTTATTGCTGCTGCTGAAAGCAAGGACAGGAACTGCCAATGCATATGGCAAAACTGTGCAATAAGTATTTAACATATACTGCTGCTGTGCAAATAACATAAAAATACCCATAGCAGATCTATACAGGTGGAGCTGGGGAAGGTGGAGGGTCTCAGAGAAACTGAAAGCACGCTGCAGGAATCTCAAGTGAACGCCTGCCATTTAAATGCAAGTCAGTAAAGCTCATCGGTTTACGCTGCATAGACAGCCAATCAGCTTGTGCCAAGTCATTTAACTCTAAATATCATCAGTTACTTTAACAACTTGGCAGCCTGGGCCATCTAGAGTTTCAATTATGCTATATATTTAAACCTCATCAACAATGACCATGTAACTTTCATTATATGTATTATAGTATCTAAAGACGATGCAAGTGGCCAATTACCGTTTCATTTTCAAACCACAGGAAGTAGCAGTAGAAATAATCTCCATCCCGGAGAGTCACGGTGGTGTATCCCTTTTGCAGGTACCGCTGTGCTGTAGCAACAAGACTCCAAACCTGTGCAGATTCGTATATAATCAGTACCTAGTTAAATACATTGTGAATTCATTTAAATGTTTCTGAAAGATATTTTGCTGCGATTAAATCATTGAAAATACAGTAAAAATTGTAATATATTATAAATAATAATAATATTAAAATAAATATTTTCCAATATTTTAATGTAATTTATTCTTGTAAAACAAAGCAGATTTTTTAGCATCATTACTTCAATCTCTAGGTTCACATGATACTTCAGAAATCGTTCTAATATACTGATTTCTGTATGAAAAACACCTTGTTCTTTATGAAGTCAGCTAGAGGCCCCTTTCCGAGCTCAGAGACAGCGCGGTCTGTCACATTTAGGGAAGGTGCAATCATCTGACCTTCTAAGCGATCCACGTAGATAAAGTGGATGAGACCTGGGTATTGTTCCAGGTATGTGAGATCATGGTTAAAGATTTTAACAATGTGACAAGACAAAAGAAGTGTGAATGCCACACATCTGAAAAGATTAAAGGGCGGAAATGCAACCGAAACACTCAAAAGGATATGATACCATTGTGATATTTCTTTTGCTTTTAACCAGCAGAAAATCCTTCCAGTCCATTAATTTCTCTCTGCAACAAATGTAAACAAAAAGTGATTTAATGTTAAAGGAATAGTTTAGCCAAAAATGACAATTGCACTATAAAATACTTACCCCCACCGAAGCCATCTGAGGTGTAAAGGACTTTCTTCTTTCAGATGAACACAGTATGAGTTTAATTTATCTTGGCAATTCCAAGCTTGATATTGCTGGTGGATAGCGGCCATTATTTTAAAGCTCCATAAATCGGATATATAATGCCTTGTAAAACTGACCTATATGTCTTTGTTGGTTATGACATGTCTTCTGAAGCAGATCGATGGATTTTTGTACCAAAAATATCTCTAGTTTTATAATTGTAATGTAAATAAATGACTGACTGAGCTGTTGACTCTGTACGTTATTTACTGTACGTTATAATTGTAAGGTAAATGTGTAAGTCTGAAAGAAGAAAGTCATTTACACTTAAGGAAGGAATTTATTAATTTGAATTTTTGCGTGAACTATTCCTTTAAGGCACATAAGTATCCATCAGTACTATTGAAGTGTATGTTTAGACATACTGGACCATGCTCAGAGCTCGTTCTTGCAGATGAGGAGCCAATCGCTGACTGCTGCCCATGCACTCCGCTGCAAAAAACAGCCTGTACACTGCACACAGTTGAGTCTTCATGTTTCTACACGATGGCAGCAAACTGCAACACAACAAATGAAAGGTGAGTTTTAAGTTACTTTTGGCTTATGCAAGCTAAAGGGTGTGAATTTTGCAGTTTTTTCATAAAGCACTCACTCTCTTGTGAATCCAGATCCTGATCTACTGAATGCCTTGTTCTTAAAGTCTGTCCAGGCATTTTGAAGTTGGGAGGTCTGAGTATTTAAATGAAGAGTCGAGATGTCAAGAATTATGCATTATAGCCACAGGGTTCCCATCATTTCCGAAACTTCATTTATGGAGGGTGCTGGGGATGACCTGCTTTTAATTTATTGGTTTGTACCTGACATACCAATAAATTAAAAGCAAATCATCCCTAATTCTTGAAAATGAATTTAAATATAAATTTTAGTGTGCAAATGTCTCTTGTTGGACCCCAAAAAAAGTTTGGGGTAAGTAAAGTTTTATTCTTTATTTTAATACTAAATAAATATTTTTATTCATCAAGACTGCATTAAATTGACCAAAAGTGACATTAAATACAAAAGAGATTAAAAAACGTAGAGCTGTATTTAACATGATATTAAGATATTATGTTTCTTCATCAAATCAGCATATTAGAATGATTTTAGAAGAGACCAGTGCAATAATAATGCTGAATACTCAGCTTTGCCTTCATAGGAATAAATGAAAATTGAAATTACATAACAATAGAAAATGATCAATGATTGTTTCAATTGTAATAAGATTTCACAATACCACTGTATTTTTTATTGTTTTTTATCTTTTTTATCTTACTGACCCCATACTTTCAAACAGAAGTGTAAATAGAATGAAGAAAAAACGATGCATGGGAACTGAACTTCCATGAATTGTGTAATTATTTAATTTTTCTGGAGAAAAGTAATTTTTCTATTTAACACATGCTTTTTTAAACTAAACAAATTTTTAAGAACTAACATTTTACAAAAAAGATTTTAAATATATTTTTGGTCAATGTTTATTTTTAATCAAAATCATTGATCTTAGAATGCTTACTGAGTGAATCTTTAATGGAACTGATGAAAAAAAATTACATTTAGAATATTTCAATTTAAATTCCATTCTTCATTTGAGCACATTTTAAAGTGGAACTGATCAAGTGTGTGTTTTGTTGTCCACTGACCTGAATGTCCATGCTGGCACAGGTTTTGATTAACTTGTCCAGTCGGTTCCGCTGCTCCTGGACAGAGGGCTGACCCCGCATGGCTGCGGTCCCCTCATGTCCCTCACATAACCTCTTCTCTAACTTCACAAAAGCTTCCAGAACATTAAAAAAGGATCCTGCCACATGACTGTTGGGAATCTGTTGATATGTATGTGCAAATAAAATGGAAAAATGAGCAGTCAACTCAATACGTTTATGTAACCCCCATGTAATCATGTTATTCAGCAGATGTTGTAATTGTTTGCAACAGTTATGCTAAAAACAAACATACATTTTATGTTTGAAAATATAATAATATATAAAAACTAATATGTATAAAAATTAGATGGATAGAAAATATATGACATAGAAGATGCAGTGCAAACTGTCTTTGCTTTAGAGATCTACCAACGACATAGTGTCACCTTGGTGAGCAGCACTAGATTTATTCCCGGCCAGAGAGGTAGGCAATACATGGAGTGAGGCATTATGGGACACTCTTTGGATTCCAGGAATACTCTGAATGGGGCTGAAGGGTCAGGGGTTGGAGCTTCAAGAGTTTGCAGACTGTCCTCGGCCATCTAAAACCATAAGATCTTGGATATATAACAAACTCTATATTCTTATTCTAATGGTGATTTGGTGCTTAAACGTTTATACTTTGTATCCTTACTATTTGAACATTGTTACTTTTTTTCAAGATTCTCTGAAGAACAAAAAGTTTTAAGATACTGACTTAAGAAGCGCTTAACATAAACAGACCACATTACAGTAATAAAAATATTTCATTCACCTGAACGTCAGGATCTACAAACTGGAAGACAGGAGGACTGTCACCTCTTGGTCGAACTATGCATTCAAAATATAAAAGAATATTCAGACATGCAAGTACACAAGACCTATCACTCCTAGAGCATTTCAGTATTTTACAACTGATCTGAATATAAATTGCAGTAGTATGCACCTGATTCTCGTTCAGGAGGAGAGGGTTCAGGTGTGTAGAAAATATCAGGGACTGAACTGCTCTCTAACTCCTAAGCACACAAAATTTTATTTCCTTAATGAAAAAAACAATGACTGTGAAGCAACTGTGAAGATATCAAACCTCAGAAGTTTCATCTAGGTCGATTTTGCTGGGATAGAGATCTTGCACCATGATGATCAGAGCCAGGAGATCAGAGGTGTGTAGACTGCTGGCATTTCGACTGCACAAAGAAATAAGAACTCTGAGATGCCTTTAAAGTTCTTGTTATTGTCACTTCATTCTGATGTTGTGACTTAATCAGCGTTTCCTGTACCTTGAGTAGAAGGCCAGCAGTTTGGTGTTCACCAGTATGAAAGCGTGTAGCACCTCCTCACCCATTCTGTCCATGTTGCTGTTGATCTGCTGAACCAGACGACGCTCCAGAAACTCGATACACTGCTCACAAAGGGTCGGGTGGATCAACCTTTCCACCGCCTGAACAGAGGCAGAGAACTTATCGTACATGATCTAAACTAGCATGCAACTGTTTAAAAAACAAACAAACACACACACCTCTACTAAAAAGCTTTGGTCGTTTACTCGTAAGCGGCTGTATGTTTCCAAAAGGCTTCGCAGATTCTTCCACAAGCGGTTCCTTTGCTCTGTATCTTGAGGGCGCAATCTGACAAAATAAAATTTTTGATTGATTGATTTTTTTTTTTTTTTTTGCTTTTCAGTTCAAAGGCTATTTCAACAGTCTTTGGTGGAAAATTATAATAATATTAAAGTGAAACGCAATATACTAAAATCTACAAGTATATTAAGGTTAAAGGAATAGATAAATTTTCAAAAAATTTACTGACCCTCAAGTATTTTAAAATCTGTATGAATTTCTTCGTTCTGCTAAACACAAAGGAAGATATTTTAAAGGAAGTTTGTAAGCAGGCTGTTTTGGGTCACCATTGACTTCAATATTTTTTTTTTCCTACTACGGAGGAACGAAATTTATACAGGTTTGCAACTACTTAAGGGTGAGTAAATGATGACACAATGTCCATTTTTTGGTGTTCTATTTCTTTAGTCCGGTTTTGAACTAAAAATGCAGTTCTCACTCTTTCCTCAAGAGGGCACCGCTGAACGTCACCATGCCAAACATGATTTCTGTGAGTTTCTTTATGACATGGATCTTTCTCTTCAAATCATCTTCGGTCTCATCTCCGTCTCCATTCACAGCGATGTACAGACATTCCTCAAACTGCACGACAGAGAGCAACATCAGCATGTTAGTGATTGTAATCATTTGAAAAGTTGGTGAATGTTATAGTGCAGCAGTTAAGTCCTTAAGTAATTAAGTAATTCAGCATTACTGGTTTGCATCTTAAGACAAAGCAAAGACACTGACAGTCAGTGCAAGTTTCTTTCAGTTGAAACAGCAAAGATTTACATTTTAGTCTAGGATTAGCCTTTTCTGTAAAACTAGGGGTTGATAAAAGTGGGATCTATAGAATATAAATCATTTATATTGTGAAATGTTGCTGTTTATAATATATTAGGTTAATAATAAAAGGTATATATAATAATATAGGCTATTACTTAGATTTATTAGATCAGATATATTTGATTAAACTTATACACACAATATAAAAAAAATATGGTTTTTATGACATTTTCTATATAGTATAATATGTTTTTTACAAGTATTTTACAAGTCATTTATTGAATGAGTGCTAGCTGTCCATAACAGGATGCACGTATGTTATAAGTGTTCGATGACTCTTTGATTCTACTGTGGATTACCTGCTGCAGAGCATAGATATGATTGTTTTCTGTGCTGAAGGAGGTGTAATTCTCCCCGAGTCGGTCCACCATGGTGCTACAAGAGATGATGATGGGTGCGAAGAGAGTGTTAATGCTGTCTTCAAACGCAGGGAGCTGAGAACACATGAAAAGTATTATTTACAACCATTATTAATAACCATTCAATATTACACACCTAAGTGCATACTCAAAATAATAATAATAATAACAACATATGATAAAATAATAATATATAGCATATCATAAAATAATTATTATATTAAATATTGATGTTTCTTCAAGGCATTCATTTTGAACATGGTTCTCACTCGTTCTCCTTCCTCCTGGGAAACTCCATACTGCTCCTGAATCTTCTGCTCGAACTCAGTGTCAGTCCAGTAGAACAGAACCTCTGCGCTCTCATTGGCCACCAGAAGACACTTCATTTTACTTCAACACAAATACAATTATTAGAAGAAGAGTTCATCCTAGTTATACTGTTTCTCTCACTTTAAATAATTCTAAAAAGTCTTCATTTAAACATCATAAACTTGATAAACCTCACAACAAATTTAGTCAAAAAAGAAGAAGAAACAATAGCCTAATAATCTGTCATGAAATCCTATATATTTCACACAATAATCTATGTGATTTAATTATTAAAGGGCCAGCATGCATCCTTATGGGATAACCGCTCCTGTAAGACACCAAAATAACCTAAAAGTAAATCTTTCAAGAAGTTTAATTAAAATAAAAGGCTAGCATGTTTACGAAAGTATTTTACAAAACTGACAAAAATATGTTTTCCATGTGTTTGTGTACAAATGTTTCTTTTCTATGTGGATTCCTCAAAAAAAAAAAACAATTTCTATCTCCAGTCTAATCTCTCTCCTATAGTCTATGTTGCTTGTTCACTAATATTCAACATTAATTTGCATACTTGGCAGAAATGCAAATTGAAAAAGTACTAGTATCTATTAAGTTCAAGATATCTTTAATCTAAAAAGTTACTAGCATCAAAACAAGAAAAGAAACAAAAAAAGAACTAGTTCTATTTTGTCTTAACAAGGAGAGTATAAGTACTAGACACTATTGGAATAAGTACTAGTACAGTATCTAATGAAAGCATACTAGTATCTAATGATTAAGTACTAGTAACCTTAGAAAAGACACTAGTACCTAATGAATAAGCACTAGTACTTAATGGAAAATATACTAGTATCTAAAACAATAAGTATTAACGCTAGTAACATGGACATAGATACTGGTGCGGTTTAGAGAGTAAATGTTAAAACGGCTTGCCATACACCTCTCGGTTCCTCCTGAATTAAACTAAAGCTCACGACCAACGCTTAATTCACAAAAAGTCATAAGAACTTGTTCCACTACATCTTCTAGACTAACGTTACATGTTTTATTAAAGTAAACTTACTATTTTAACGTTCACTTCTAGAACAGCAGAGTATCATTGCGCATAAATCCTGATCCAGTTTGCAAATCACAGAATAAGAAACAGTTTGTTATCAACTGTGAACTACTGCAGAGCTTCCGTGAAGTGTGTGTGTGCGGGTCACGTGATTTGAAGATCAGCTGCGAGCGCGCGACACGTCTGGAATTCAGATCATGCGCGGTGGAGCTGAAGCGCGTGACTCCTTACTACTCATTCATATAATAAACTCATTCAGACTCGTTCTTTCCTTCTTAAAAAAGTAATAGCCTAGAAACTGTATCAAGTTAAGTGGAGTTACATGTTAGCATTTTAAGAAAGACAAATCAAATGTTAAACGTAATCCAATAATCTTTGTTTTATTAATTTTTAGCAGCTGCCATTTTCTACGTAGCTATCAAACACAATGTAGGCCTAGCATATTTTCTTTCTTTGAAAAAAAGATTTTAATAGTTTGCACGGGTGGAGAAAACAGCAAGTTAAACATATAGCCTAGGCCATATACTGAAAGATGCTAAGACATCTTTCTTTCTTTATTTCTTTTCTCTGTCTTTCTTCCTGTATGAAATTAAATAAATATTTTGGTGCTTTGACCTTTCCTTTGTTCAGTGCATGACACACACATGTAAGAATTTAACAATGTATCAGCTTTAACCCTCTATGTAATTGGCTTATGCATAGTATAAACACCATGAAATCCACCATCTTAGTTCAAGGGGGATGGGTTCTGGCTACTCCAAATAGGGTCAAAAGTATAAACATTTTCACGCTGGGTTTGGTTACAGTGTGCATGGCAAAGCCAGGCAAGTCACGCAAAGGTAGTTTGACTCTTCACAGAGCTCCAGTCCACAGAATATACAGAGAAAGAAACGTCACACTTCATTATGTCTGTATATGAATCCATGCTGCTGATTGTCAGCTTTGATCAGATGACAAAGACCTACCTGCTTGCTTCACAAGGATCATGCATATTCATAATTAAACCAAGGTTGCAGCAGGTCGTTCAGGACATTTGCACTAGCGAAACAAAACTCAGTTCGGAGGTAGATTTTGCTTTTTGTTTTTTAAGAAAACAAACATACCAATTAATGATTATATTGTTATTTATTTTTAACATAAAATTACATTTTATGGTCTAAACATATTCTCTGGAAATAATCGAAGAGTTCCAATGCAAAAGCCTCTAAAAGTGACAAAAAGTGACAAAAATTATAAGACAATTATTCCTCTTATTTATTTGCACTGTAAATTAGTGAAAGTTGATCTTGAATTACAATAAAGTAAATAATAGACATTAGTAGAGATGCTAGTGGTGCTAGAGACAGTTGTGGCTACTGGACATGTGCATTATTTTTTTGTCACGCTGTACAATTAGGCTACTGTTTTTGCAATGTACAAAAATTACACTACATAGAAAACCACATGCCTTAATGACGCACATGGGGGAAATAATTGAAACATACGGGCATACTTCATAACGAAGTTGAATAAGGAAGTTTAGCCTGCCCTTTTTAAATTTTTGTTGGTAGTGTTCAGCTTCTCACTCTTTTTCTCACTGTCATGCTCAGATACAACAACAGCCTAGTTCCTTATACATATTGACACATTTAACCTTCAGCTCAATATGGTATGAGATGACCGGATGTTTTAATTGATTTCCTGTTGAGTCACCAACTGACTAGCGGTCAAACTGTTTCAAACATAGTGAATTAAGCAACTCAATGTAGCCTAATGCAGAAAGTTTCCATCTAACATTCATTAAGAGGTGTTTGGGTAATTTCACTAGTTAGCAGTAGGTTTACCTCACCTGAATGTTCGTAGATTTGTTTTGGATGTTTGAACGGAATATTTATTTGTAAACATTACATTTTTTTCACTTATTTAAGTTAATGTCATAAAACTAACAAGCTAAGTCTGGAGTGGTCCTGTGTTATGCAGACATAACTGGGAACAGACTAGTCGTCACGCTCACGGAAAGTTGGCTAAACTAAACCTCCCTTAAAGTCCCTTTAAAAGAAAGGTCTGTTAACTTGGCCGCCATATTTGCAAAACCCCCAGACAGATCAAATAAGACCAAATCCTATCGAAATGAATGAGTGAATTAATAAGTTATTAAAACAATGTTGTTGTTGTTGTTGTTTAAAAAAAAAAATGTTTTTATTATTATAATAATGCAGTGTTTTTTACTACACGCATTATGGTTATGGTTATGGTTAGTTTAGCAAAACCTTTGCTAATGTCTTTACCATCTGTTAAAGGTGCTCTATGCGATGTTGCAGGATTTTAGCTCGGTTTTATTTTTTATCTCATAGCATCACCCCTTGATCGTCTTGCTGTCTGCCCTCATAAAACAAGTTTCCCAGGCTTATTTCAGTTATTCTAACTTATTTTGTAACAAATCTACTGACAACAAGCCTTACTAACCAATATAAGCCTGGCTTGTTCTCTAATCTTGTTTTATGGAACAGGCCTCCGCTCTCGAAAGACAACACAGAGGCTGCAATACCGAAACAAACACTGTGGGCATCACAGCAAAAACAAACTTCAGCCAAACAACCGGCAAGAAGAGGTGGGGCTTAACGCGCGTTAAACCCCACCTCTTCTTGCCAATTGG
>JAUCNO010000980.1:0-11509 GCA_032353835.1 Enteromius viviparus
CACACACACACAAAAATAAAATTTTTCCCACTATTTACTTTTTTTAGGTTGAAGTAAAATTGTATTTAAATTACAGTAAAGCAATGTTTCTGCAATAATGAATAAATAAACAAATAAATAAAAATGTCCCAGTTCTATTTCCCTAAACCTTTCCTAAGACCTCCACTATAATATCTCATACAGATAAAACAGCCTGCAATTGTACAATTAAAAAATAAACATGTAAGCATAGATAGTTCTAATTTGTTTTTATAAAAATCTGTAACAGATTGGGTTTTTAAATTTATAAAACATCTAATTGGATAACTAACATTTTTGTTTAGTTTGCTTTTGTTTATCTCTTTATGTCCCTTTAAATTAACAGAAAGCACTGAGCCCAGAAAACAAGTGGCTAATCTGAACACCTGCACAACGGAGCTGATTATACAGGAACAAACAAGTTTTTCTGCTGCTGATGGGAGTACAGAACACTTGTTCAGATAACCTCTGAAGCACTGAAAAATATCATAATGACATCTAATATCTGAGTCTCAATGGCTTTTCCTTTTCAGCATGAACTGTGCTCTCGGTGCAAATGAGAAACGAGCTCTGGACGAGGATGTCAGAAACCATGGAATATGAAGTCAGTGAATATTTATGAAACATTTGCACACACACGAGGAAATCATGCATCTCTAATGCGAGTGGGTAAAACGCAAAAACAAAACAGGGGAAAAACATTTTAAAGAAGGCTTCTAATCATCATGTGTCTACAGCTGTCATTCACACACAACCCCTGCAGCGAGATGTTTTCCTGAGCGCCGATTCTTCAGTGATGGGTCAGCAGAGAGTAATTACGTATTTTAAACATCCACTGTACATCCGCAAACATGACCACACATCTGTTAATGAGTGATTCGGGCCAAATCATATTCATATGCAACACAAGGGTATTGTGTTTATGCAAAGACGTTGGGAAAGGACCAAAAAAAACTGAATCCTTTTTACCAGCCATTATTATTATTATTTAACTCAGCACAATATAAATAGGAAGGTGGCGCAGGGGTTGGTGGGGGGTGCAGCACAATGATGATTAACAAACTCTGTTTATGCTCTTTTATCTTCATTCTTTTTTTTTTCAGTCCATCTCAAGCTTTTTTTTTTTTTTTTGATTATCACTGATATCTCCAGGCACAAAGCCGAGGCTGGTGCATTAATCTGCATTATACCGGGAACCTCAACAGCTCCTTTGGTGGAGACAAGAAACCTCCGAGAGCTTTTGGACCGGAGCCTTTATATGAAGAACATTTATCTTCATGCTGGTATTCTGAATGTCATCTATAGGAGTGGAAAAAAAAACAGCTAGAACAGAATGATATAGAATGATTGGATTGTGACTGTCACATTAGCAACGGTGCAGACAGATGCGTTATACATTCACCATAAATTAACGCTTTTGATCCAATCACTGCAAAAGGCACTGACAGATTTTTTGATATAAATATATTTTGTCGATGTACTAATGTGTAACTTGATCCAGGAACACACACACATCTCTGCAATGCAGTAGTTTTGTATTTCCTCGCTCTATATGGTTATGAGCGTCTGGTGTCTCTCTAAAGCTAGATTCCCCTCATGAGTTCTTCAATGACATTTTACACAATGTCTCACTCAGGCCCAGGATGAAGTGCAATCTTATGAGTTCAAGAGACCTCTAAAGATCGAATCACCTATAAAACGTGCTTTACTATCAGTTGGGAAAAAAATAAGGAAGAACAAAAGCATCACATTTCCATGAAAAGGTACTTGTGTTTCTTTCTACTGTATCTCCCACTGGAAATAAATCACAAATCAAATCTTAATGATTTCACCTACAGTAGATAGCAGTGAAATAAATCAATGGAGACTCTTTCTCAGGTTTTACTCCTATGAAAAAGTCATATACTCACGTGTGTCCTTTAGGGTTTCTTTAGAGATCTCAACAATATTACAAAATGTGTTCAAATAGGCTCAAAAACGTCTTTCAAGACTACATAATCTGCTATACTACTATAAATTTGAATCTATTTTATTTCTACTGTGTCAACAATCATCTAATTTGTGTCTAGTTTGTTTCTAGTTTCTAGTAAAAATCTGTCTAATGAGACTTTGCTTTCTGTTGAAAAGAATATTTTTCTATTGATATATGTGGTGCTTAATGTAAATGTGATTAACTAGTCTAGACAGAAGTTCTTCCATGCCGTCCGATTCTTTTAAAAACATGATTAAACATTTAATAAGGTCCTTAGAAAAGGGTTTAAATTTTACATTAACTCTGAGAGCCACCTTTATGACCTGCGCTATAATTAACACTTCTCTCTTAAGGCATGATTCTTTCACTCATTCGCAGCAGTAAAAAGAGGATTCATCTCACTCTCTGAGCCAGGATAGGATGATTTGAGAATGAAAAAGGGTTATATATAGTGCTCTTAGTAAAGAGGAAAGTGAATGAAATGTGTAGCAATGGGAAATCCATACAAAGGTCTGCTTTCGGCATCAATATTAAATGTCAGAGTCTGATGGAGAAAAATAACAAAGGTGAAACCCTGACAGAAAGCAGTTTGAGTGTGGACAGCCTGATCTGACTCGGTGTGAACTGAACGTGTCACACAGGGGTGATGTCAGAGCGATATAGATTTACTCCAGTGTGAAAGGTCAGCCACGTCTTTGGATAGTCACAGATCATGGACTATTTACGCTCTCGCTTGCTTTATTACTCTGCTTCTCTGTTTTTTTTAGGCTTTTGCCACATTTATTTTAAACCCAACACTCTCAGGTACAAAAGCTGCCTTTAAAAAAGACACCTCTCTACCTTATTTACCCCTAAAGCATATATATCTACTTACCACATAAGCATACATACATATGCGAGGATTAACTATTTGTCAATGTTTGCCAACAAGCAGCTGAACAATTGTGTACCACAGCACAAGATATTAATCGAAAAACTGTAAAACAGCAGTTGAATAAGTCACCAAGACAACAACCCCAAAGTCAGGTCGAGAGTCTTTTCACTCCCTCACTGAATCTCTTAAACAGCACAGCCTGACTGACAGAGTGAGAGATACTGGGTGATATCAGTCACGAGCAGGATGAGACTTGGATGAGATCTTTAGGTGTGGGACAGAAACCATGGCAGGAACTTATCAATATTGGATCACAAAGGGGTGGAGAGAACAGAATATTCAAACCATTAAGCATTGCTATCAGATTAATTGCATGCTGTTGTAGTCACACATTACAGCTGATAAAACAGGAGAGTTTGATTTTAAATTGATTGTTGAATCTTACCCATGAACCATCCAGAACAGCAGAGTCGGGAATTACTAACCCGACAGTTTCTTTAAACAACTACTACTTAATATAACGTATGACGATTGCCCCAGTAGCCACAATAACATCACAATAACTATCTAGAACTAATTTAACAAAGCGATATGGCCAGATTTACTAAACAGGGCAAATTAGTACTAATATCCAATTCTATAAAGGCGCAGATGGGAGGGGAACATTCTGCAGGCAATTTACTAACAATGCACACATTAAAGATGTACCAAGAGCAGGGCAAATTACCACTTGCTTTTGGGTGTGCTTCTTTGGAGGGAAGTTAAATTATGGCTCAATAAACTGCCATAAACATTAGTAAATCGCATTGCATGATTCAATACTCTCCTCCCATAAATTTTGCTTCTGAAAGGGAAACTTTTCAGTGCTAATTCTTCACTGCATGTCCTTAGTGAATCTTGGGAGTAATATTTTTTTAACGCCAAATGACAGTTTGAGCTGATGCAAGCTGTTAGTAAATCTGCCCCTTAGAAACATCCTGGCAAACGCTTAATAAAAACAATGTCTGTTTCTTTGCAAACAGAAAAAAAAAAAATGTATATTTCACAAATCATATCACTTTATTTAATATAAATGGATGTATAAACCAGCATTTAAAATGTTGGCATTGGTAGAAGGCTTGTTCTCAACAAGGTTGCAATTATTTGATCAAAAGTATAATAAAATCAATATTATTTAGAAAAAAAATATCAATGAAAGCAGCTGTTTTTTTTATTTATATATATATATATATATATATATATATATATATATAAAGGAAATATAATTTATTGCTGTGATAGAAAGGCTGAATTATCAGCAGCCAATTATCAGTGTCTTATAAACATTCAGAATTCATTCTGATATTCTAAGATCTAAAAATATACAAATATAACAATAATAATATAAAATACTAAAAACACTATTGTTTTTTAAATCAATTTAATGCATTACTGCAGAATAATTTCTAATTCAAAAAATTCTTACAGAGCTCAAACATTTCGAAAGTAGTGCACTTATGGTTAATATTCCAATAGTGTTTATTAATATTTAACAGTGCAAATAATTCCACAAACAGGATAAACCACTAGCTTTAAAAAATGATCAGATGGAGGCATCATAATCGGCAGGATTTGGACATGCTCTGATGCCTTTCTACCTCCAGATACTGCCTATCAGTGAAGCATTTTTCAGGTTTAAGAAGTAGGCTTTATGTCAGAGATAACAGACACAGAGGGTCTAGCAGCTCATACTTCCTAATGCCAGACATATCAATGGATCAGAGCAAAGTATAAGGTGGACAGCTCTGAGATGTTTTCCACACAACTGGCAACCGTGCACAAGGCCAGCCTTTCATCAGTGTAAACTGAAAAGGACCTGGCAACCCCTGAATGCTGATTACAGTAACTACTAGAATAGCCGTGTTTGTTGTTCTAGTTTAACATTTAAGGGGTTATTCGGGTCTTGTTTACTGGAGTTCTTTCCCAAAGCTGTTTGATGAGCTTTTTGACGCCATTACTGTGATAACATCCTGATGGCTTCAGCAAGTTTCTGACCTTTACATCCGCTGAGAATGTTTACAAAAATTGCACGTTGTGACACTGCGATTTCAGAGGCATTTTAGAAAAAAGTCTAAATACAGTACACACGCTTACATGAAGGTGTTTGTGTGTATTTTCATCCGTACCCTGCTTTGATGTAGTCCAGGAATGTGTGTTCGGCCTCCACCGAGAACGAAAGCAGTGTCACCTGGGTAATTGAGCAACAAAGAACAGACGTTACACCAGCATATGAGCACAAACCACATCTGCCACGAAACAATCCACCGCGGCATTATGCAAAGACTCTTCTCTCAGCTGTCAGGGCCACACAGTCTTTTTCATTAGTACTGTCATTAGACAACCAGAATCATTCCATGTTGGGAGGAAGACAGGTGATGGACTATTCATTTGAGTTTTGATTACAATCTCAAAGCCAATTCATGGCAGTCAATGCGGAGAGTCTTTGTGGATCATCAATCACTGTTATCCACCCGGACCTTCAATATTACTTCCTCACTGCTCACCTTATCAGAGTATGAAACAGAAAACACTAACCAGTC
This sequence comes from Enteromius viviparus, assembly GCA_032353835.1. Taxonomy (NCBI): domain Eukaryota; kingdom Metazoa; phylum Chordata; class Actinopteri; order Cypriniformes; family Cyprinidae; genus Enteromius; species Enteromius viviparus. The sequence goes on from JAUCNO010000980.1 coordinate 5,444, forward strand.
AGGGGAGAATACATCTGGACAAAATGAATCTATGCAAGAATGCAATGCATAAAACTTTTTGTTCAGTGTTTTTGTCTAGTTTTCATGTAAACAATTATGAAATATCCTCATAACCGAATAAAATTTACTAGAGATGCAAAATTGTGCTGTCATTGTTAACTAAAATTTAAATAGACAATTCTGAAATGAAACTGATATATATCAGTCAGAGGTTTGGAAACAGTAAGATATTTAATATTTTTTAAAGATGTTTCTTATGTTCATCAATGCTGCATTTATTTGATTAAACATACAGGCAAAAAATTTTGATATCGTGAAATATTATTGCAATGTAAAATAAAAATGTTCTATTTAAATATACATTAAAATCTAATTTATTTGCTGAATTGTCAGCATCATTAATCCAAGACTTCAGTGTCACATCATCCTTAAGAAATTATTTTAATATGCTGATTTATTATCAGTGCTGGAAACTGTTGTGCTGCTTAGTGTTTTTTTGGAACCTGTGTTATTTTTTGTGTATTTTGAAGAAATAAAATGTTAAAAAGAAGAGCATTTACTTTAATTAGAAATCCTTTCTAACAATAGGCTATACACTAACATTAAAAAGTTTGTGGTCAGTAATTGTTTTTTATTTTTTTATTTTAGAAATTAAAAGTTGTATTCAGCTAGGATGTGTAAAATTGATAAGAAGTGTTGGAAAATATTTATATTGCTGGAAATATATTTAATATATATATATATATACTTTAGAACTTTTTATTTATCAAAGAATCCTGAAAAAAGTATTGCAGTTTCCAAAAAAAAAATATTCCACCTCAACTTTGCCAACATTGATAATTCAGCAAATTAGAATTTCTGAAGGATTAAACTGGAGTAATGGAGTAAGGAGTAAAAGAAATTCAGCTTTGCATCACAGAAATAAATTATATTTTAAAGTATATTCATATAGAAACCCACTATTTTAAATGGTAAAAATATTATATTTTTGATCAAATAAATGCAGCATTAATGAACATAAGAAACATCTTTTAAAAAAATAAAAAAATATTACAAATCTTACTATTTCCAAACTTACTGGTAGTGTATATACCCACACACATGCACACACCTTACATATTAGAATTTAAAACTGCATTAGCAACTAACCAAAGTCTAAAGATTTATATATATATATATATATAGATATATATATATGAATTAAAATCTAATTCAAATGACAAATACATATAATTACTAAATTGTAAAAATAAAAGCTAAATAAAATTTAAAACAAAATCTAAAATAAAAGCTAAATAAATTTTAAATAAAAATAAATACTAGAAATGTTAGTGAAATAACACTGTTGCTAAAAAGAGAGCAGCACTTGAATTATCTTTATTGTTTATGTTTAACAAATATTCTTTTTTCATGTTTTTGGCATAACTCTCACAGAATTGGGTTTAAATTTCTTCAAGCAAAAAAACTATTTGACAGCGTGATAAGAAATGTAAACCTAATTTAAGATATATTGAAAATAAATCTTATTATCTTATGCAGTATTACTTCTAAGGTAAGTGTAGCATTTTTAAATGTCTGTACTGGAAAACTGATTTTGTACAGGATTTTAGGATAGCAAACCCACTACTTACTGTGCCAGAGTTGATGTATCTCCTCTTCTTGAGTCTCTTTTTAGGATTTACCACCTGAAATAGAAAATTTAGAAATGACACATCATTTACAGGAAGAGTGTGAGTGTGTGTGAGAAACAGAGAAAGAGAGAAAATGCTTCTCATTAGACCTGTTTCTCGTCCAAAAGTAGACATTTGAGGGCTCTGCTGCTGGATCATTCTCAGTCGTTTCTGTTCCACTTACTTTCAAAGACACAACTGATCTACGTTCAGATGCTCTGAGAAATCCAGTTCAGGTCGGTTACATGCTTAACCTTGGCTAACAGTTTGGAAACCAGGACACAGATGATGTGATTTGTATGGATTGGGCTTTAACTGAACCAACACCGCAACTTTAGTGTTGTTTTTCCAACTCAATCCCCAGGAAACCCCACATCCTTTCAGCACACCACTGGGACTGTCACACTCCTGTAGAACATCTCACCACCCCCTCACCCCACCACTGGGCTAATGCTAGGGTGAATACACACTCTACATAGCTATCTGTTACACTCTCCTTCTTTTACACGTAAACAATGTCATGCATTGACTCACTCTCCTTGTTTTGTTTCTTGCTCTCTTCCATAAACCTTCAAAAAAATCTCTCACACTCATTTGCTGCTGCTGTTCTTGCTGGCAGACAAAGTGTGACAATCGCAGAGAGCAAATAAGGGAGACTTGAAATGGTGCAATTTTCAATGCTTTCTAAATCTCTCATGGAACAGATATTAAGAAAGTAAACTCAGTCCAATGAAAACTTAAATTCTTCTCAAGACAAAACATTATATTTACAACGGATTCCTACATTTTGTTCGTTATTAATTAAGACCAGCTCAAACATGGCTGGTCCAGGTTTTTGGCACAGCATTATTACAGTATTTTTAATAGTATATAAAATAATATCAACAATACAGCGAAATATAATAATCATAATAATAATAATTGTCTACAAGTATAGGCTAAAATGAGTAGATTACATTACCAACTACAGTTTTCATAACCCAGCTCTGTGTGTTTGTGTGTGTGTGTGTGTGTGTGTGTGTGTGTGTGTGTGTGTGTGTGTGTGTGTGAGAGAGACCCAGAACCACAAAACCAGTCATAAATAGCTTGATTTATAAGTAGCCATCGTATGTGTCAGAATTATTTATTTCTCTTTTATGGCAAAAATCATCAAGATATTAAGTTGTTCCATGAAGATATTTTGTATATTTCCTTTCCGTAAATATATTAAAACTTAATTTCTTAGTAATGTGCAATGCTAAGGACTCAACACTTTTTTTTCAGATTTCAGATTTCCAAAAAGTTTCCAAATCGTATCCTAACAAACCGTACTGTAGAAAAAAAATCTCAAAAAGCTGAATTTAAAAACTAAATATACATTGACTCCTACTGTATAACTTGTTTTGTGGCCCATGGTCATAGCTTATTCATATACAAATTATATATATATTTTTTTTACATATTATATACGTTTTAGATAATGTATATATTTTATAATTGTAATATAACCACAAAAATATATCAAATATATTATATATCATCACTCTGAATATCAAGGTGATGTTCAAATTCCCACAGTCACAGTCATTCTTTACATACAAACCATTTTTGTTTCTTTTCTGAGTGATTCATTAATCATTCCTTTATCTGAATACAATAAATCCTGTTATGATCAATGGATCAGTCTCTGCTTGAATGAACTCACCTCGTACACATTGAACTGACTCTGACCGCGAGAAAGGTCTCTGAAGCTGGTGGTGAACTCCCCGATAAAATCATGACTGAAGCACAAAGAACAACAATGAGACTCTTGCTGCCTGTGATGATGAAGATAGATGGATTTGAACTTTTTTTATGAGATCTGAAATGATCAGTATTTGTTACTGCCAGGCATTTTACAGCAGAGCTGACATAACCACAGAAGCCAGAGGGACATTTTACTGCTACGTTATCAAGGAAAAAATAAAGTGCCTTTGTGCAAGGTATACGAAATGCAATATATTACATAAATGTGTAGCGTGGAAAAAATGTGCAAATGTGCTTGTTTCTCTACCTGCCATCTCTGTCCCAGTCATACACCTCCACTTTAATTGACCTGAAAGATTAAAAAAAAAAAGAGCATTTAGAAACAAGGTTTGCGATATTTCACCGAAAAGAGAGCAATAGCTGAGCTGATGGATGCTTTTTGATTAAAATAGAGCTGAGAGACTCCGTCTCACTGTGTTTTTCATCTCCATGCTAAAACCAACCAATTACAGGCCATTATCCAGACAGTGCACTCAGAATTAAACAGCGGTCGGCAGGGACTGAACTTCCGGGCTGTGACACGGAGCAGCCGTGGAGCTTCACTTCACCTGACAGGACTCAGGCCAGTTTCATTTAAACATTAATTACATCTGAAGTTTTGAATAATTAGAAACCCATTCTGTTTAAAGCAAGTTAACACAGTCAGTTACACAGAGGCAGCTGAGATTTGTAGACTCGTTTATAAAAATGGCTTTCGAGGGTAATAGCTCCAAATAGTATTTGGCACCAAAGTATGTCACACACCTTGTTATCAGTGAAACCAAAAAACAGGCAACTGTAAAGATTACACATGATTCAGTTTATCATTCTTCTTTTCTGTTAATAACTAGCCTAATGTTTATTTTGTTCTTGGTGTTTCTAGTTCAGCCAAATATGAAAATTGTCTTCATTTGTATGCACATTCTTTCTTCTGTGGAACATTGGATTCCATTTACTTTCATTATGTGGACAATTAAAAAAAAAAAATAGATAAATTCTTCGATAGATATATATTTTTTATTTTAAAGAATGACATAATAAATGTAGATATTTTCTTTTTCAGGTGGACTAACCCTTTAACTACAAGCTTAACCTGGTCAACAAGCTTTACAATAAATACCATGCTGGTTGATTAAAAATTCATGCCTGTGTTTCTTTTTTTTTTTACCAGACTTGTTTAATTTTTTACATGATCATGAAAGAAAAAATGGAAATGTGATGATAAATCTAAAAATTCCCACCGTCGTAGGATGCAAATTATGAATTTGTAGGTTTGCTTGATTAGAATCATTCGCTGGTTGTTTACTCTGCAAAGGTAGTAATGAAATCTCAGAGGCACAGAAGCATCATCTGAGCTGGAATGAAAGAACGGACCTAAACACAGAACCTCTACTGAGTAATTTAATAGAGTACATGGGGAAACTCTCCATCTGCTAGTAAAGCAGAACGGTTCAGCAATGGTGTACGAGAACAGATGTAGCAGATTCATCAGAGATCATATGGCCCGCATCCTGTCTATCAGTTCTCAAATTCCCTGCAGACAGGCAAACAAGTAGATTCACAGAACTTCAGTTAAATAGCCTGTCCAGCTCACAAAGAAGCTTGCTCTAGCCAAGAGTCTGACTGATATTTAAAGTATGTCTACTCTGAAATACATACCACCACAATAATAGTTTTTCAAGTTTTTTTTACTGTTCAAAATGTTTAATTTTTAATACTTTTATTAAACAAACCAATGACATTCTTTGTCGTTTTTAAAGATTCCAGAATAAAAATTGACTATTGACAATTCTTCCACAAAACATATTAAGCAGATTCTTGCAATTGATAATAATTATAAAGATTTCTTCCTTAGATCTGCTTGTTTCACAATTTTATTGTTTTACTGGGATTGTTCACAAATAAATGCAGTCTTGTTTAGCATAAGAGACAGACCTCTTTCAAAAACATAAAAAAATCTGCCAACCACAAACTTTTGTACATTTTAATATAATAACAAATATTATAGTAAAAGCATTTGTGTCACAATTCAAACTGGCAAACATTAAAAAAGCATAGGAAAATGTGTAGTCTGATTAGACATTTTCTACACTAAAGACTCCAGTGCTAAACATAACTGTTTTATAGGACATTCTACTGAAAAAACAACTTCCGTAACTTTCTACCAACCAGCACGTCAGGAAGCCCTGCGGTAATTTCCTCTGTAAAGTCTGAGATGTCCCCTCAGGAGCGTGGCTGATTGACAGGGTTAAGTGCTGTTCCTGTCTCTCCCCAAGATCACAGACAGATGCAGATGAGTTGTGACACTATGGGTAAATTATGGCTTCCCCTCATGTCAATCAAACCAAATTTGCTCTCATTTGTTTAAGACCCCTAAAGGAGGCGCAACCCTCTTTACTAACCTAATGCCACAAAAGCATTTGTCTCTGCGAAAAGAAAGAGTCAAACACGCAGAAGATGCACACTGATGGTCACAGCTGTTAAAACACAACCTAAGTTGATCATCAGTACAGCAGCACTTTTACACATCTGATGTTTCTCATGGTATAGCCTCATGGCATGGTTGTTGGTGCCAGACGGGCCGGTCTGAGTATTTCACAATCTGCTCAGTTACTGGGATTTTCACGCACAA
>JAUCNO010000983.1:0-14306 GCA_032353835.1 Enteromius viviparus
CAATCAACTATTGTGGGAGTGGCCTCTGTCGGTGTGACGCCACACCCACATGCATTTGAGAATGGCTTGATTTCAGAAGGGGCCAATTATTTTTATTAAAATAAAAGAAAACTACTTGTAGATCTTTATCATTGTAGGGTGGCTGTGTACACACACTGCCAACACACATTTCAAAATGCACTTGTAAAAGTGCATGAGGCAACGCATGACCCCTTTAGTGCAACCTTGATAGTTAAGAGGAATCTGAACTTCATGGCTACCATGTCTGTTCATTTTTGATAACAATAATGGCTTTTGATAACACAGTGTGCGAGAGTATTGATCACGAGTGATTATAACTAGCTTGTGATTTACTTTATGCTACTCTGCTAGAGCCTTTTATCTCTTTGTGGTTTATGAATATCTACAACAATGTGGATTGATGCTTCTTAGATTAGATCTCCTGGGTCTGTTTCTTCCTCACTGGTAATTATTTTCTAATCTAGGCTCTATATGTGCTTCTACTTTGATGACATAATCAATCTATACATCAAAGGCGAGAAACACAAGACTCTCTTTAAGACCTATAGATCAGAGATATAGTGTGAATGTCTACCGGAGGCGATAACATTGTGTGGAAAACGTGGCTTGTGAGCTACATGGGCTTATGGGTTTACTGCGGAAGGGATGGCTGATCATTGCAGGTGAAACTGTATTTGTTTTGACTTTGACTTCACCTGCCTGTCGACACATTACGCTTGGTATTTATTTGTTTATATATTGATGTGCTTATCATCCTGTGGTTTTTGAGGTTGAGGTTGCACAATCTCTGGAAGTGGGTTAAATGTAGGTGGCTTCCTGTCAATCAAAAGCACATTTTTGTCGCAGAGGTATTTTTATTTCATGCATAATGTCAGGTCAAACTGTGGCAATAAAATGATAAAATGAGATCATTGATGGTTGGACTGCTTGATTGTTTTCCCAGGTTAAAGCAAACACCTTGCAAAATGATCATCTAAGCATCTTGGGGGTAAATTATTTAAAGGCACAACACAAGCAGGGCCTAAAAGTCCATTAATCTGTTCAGTTACACTTTATGGTCATTGAAATAAAAGCCTGAGATTGTTTTGAAATGTATATCATGTTTGTCACATTCCTGACAAATGAATAGTTTAAACAAAATGGCATTTCTGCTATTATTTACTTCTAATACAACTCCAAAGCTTAATTCTTCTATGCAACACACATACACGAAAAAGCAGTTAATGACCTGGCCGTTTTTAATATTATGAAAGTTAATGGGATCTGGGCTGTTTATCTACAATAGACCAAAAAACACTATAAAGATTTCACAAAAATAATCCATACAGCTTTTTTCGTATGACTTCATTTCAGGTTTTTCTAAACTTGTACAGTAGTTTTGAACTAAAATGGATTTCACTTAATCTTATAGTAATATTCTAACTACTGTATAGAGCTATTTGTGTATACATATTTATGTATTAAATCTGCAGTAATTATAATAATATTGGATGAATGTTGCTATTTTTTTTTATACTAGGAAATTTGTGCTCCGCGTTTAACCCATCCAATGAGAAGTAAACAACCACACACACACCATAAACACACACCTGGAGCAGTGGGCAGCTGTTGCTGTGGTGCCGGGGGAGCAGTTGAGGGAACAGTGCCTTGCTCAAGGGTCTCACCTCAGTCCCACCCCTTTGGGTTACAAGTCCAACTCCCTATCCATTAGGCCACAGAATCATTACAAGCAACGACAGCGAAAGACCGTTTAGCACTGCATCTCATGTCTCCGATGTAACTGCAGAGTCTTATGTTTTCTGATACACGCATGAATTTAGCCTATTCAAACAGTGCTGCAAAGAGCTTGCGGTGTATCTGCTTGTTAGCCAAAGTCAAAATTTGCGCTAAAAGATTGTTACTAGTCAGCTGCTAGGTAACATTTTCAGGCATTTTTAAAACAGAAGTAAGACCATAATATTGATCATGATAATTACAACAGCTCTATTAATACATTATAACAGTCACATGTACTGTAGTGTTCAGATTGGGATCTGGAATATTTTTCAATATTTTCAAAGAATTTTCTTCTGCTCAGCAAGGCTGCAAAATATATGGAGAAAAATGTGAAAACCTCTTTTCCGTATCAAGCCTTCGGTGCAATGTTTCGTTGTGTTCTTCTTCGATTTCAGCCAAGAATTTTCATTTCCTGTAACGGCAAACTACAAACACGTTTACCCTTCATTGCTCAAAATGTCAGTTCTCCATAAATTTGCTGAACACACTAATATTTGGGTTGAACTGTTCTGGAACAGTGTTGTAGAAACCACTAATTTCTCTTTTGGAGGCAAAACACGACATCTCCAGAACATGGCACCTGCAGCAACACTACAGTGAGAATAGTAGTTCTGCCTTCTTTCTTTGCACAAACATTTGGGCAGTGATATGACAGTATTTGGGGCTAACAATAAACAATACATTTAATACGGTATTCATTTATCAGTTAATGTTAGCTTACAGCGTATTAACTAATGTTAATAAACACAACTTATGATTTTAATAATGCATTAGTAAATGTTAAGATTAGGATTATTTAAGATTAATAAATGCTTTAAAAGTATTGTTCATTTGTAGTTAATGTTACCTGATGTTGTTAATTAAAGTAAACTAATGAACGTTATAAAGTGTAATTTAATATTCTTGAAAAATGTCCCTCTAATTGTAATCTCATGATGTTATTGCATGCGTAAGGATTTTTGCCTTTTAGTTCAGAGCCGTGCACACCATCTCTTCTATTATTTGCACACTTTCAGATGGAATGAATTCCTTTGACGCTATCCTAGAATATTAAATGAAGAATGTATTATACACAGTGAGTATTTTAGCAAAATACAACTCAGCCCGTACTTGTTCCGGTGAATCGAGGTGTAAACAGCCTCGTCTCGGGTGAGTTCCGCATTTGTAATGTATTGGATTAACTGGCTGGTCTTCAGAATGGCCATGGGATACCGAGATAAGAGGCCGACAGCTGCGGGAGGACATGATTGCACTCCGGTAGCTGAAGTAAAAGAGTTATTAGGCATTCTTTTCCGATTTTGTAATGAATTATACACACTGCGCCCAGCCAGGCTTTAGCTCCCAGGTGTGTGTATTAATGCTAAAGGCCTACAAATGAGAGCACATTTTCAAACACCGCTGTTCTCCAAGTGCTCATCGTCATGTTCTCGCTGTAGGGGGGCTTCTCAAGCTTTCGCTGCAGGGAACTTGGCTGTAAATGAGGTGCTCCATCTAGCGGGTTTGTGTGCACAATCTAGTTTCTTTCCGCTAGTTGATTTTGTCTGTTAAAGTTCACTACACATTATTATGCGTTATTATCAGAAACTGATGTGCTTACAGTACAGTCATATTTTTTTGACTGTTGCTTGTACACAGAAAATTCCATCTCCATCGCACACTTTTTTATTTTTATTTTTTTACACTTGCTAAGGTGTTCTCCATCACATGAATACTGGAGCACAACAGTGTTCGGATGAATGGCATATAAACTCTTAACATAAAAGTTCTCCTTTCACCCAGGAATGCTGATAACTTCAATCATACTGAACTTGTTAAATGATATTAAACGGTTGTGAGTTTGCATAGCAGTTTGGTGAAATCACTTTGAGTAAAGGTGAGGGTGGATGTGTCAGGGTGATGGGAAGTGATAATTTGCTGAGAAATTGAGAGACAGTGTAAAAGAAATCCATGAGTCCTAGGCATACAGTATTTAAAAAAACAAAAGATGAAAATATATTTCTGACTCTACAGTAAATCATCGAAATAAGTGTGCCAAGTAACCGCAAACTGTAAGTCAGATTAATGAAATTTGGGGATAATGGACTTTATTGCTTTTGGAAAAACTGTGTTTCTCTATTATTATTATTAATGCACTGAAATTTTCTTTTAGCCTTGGCGTCTTGTATCATATTGCTTATATAAAAGCAAATGAGAGTCTGTGCATTACAGGTGCAGAATACACATTCATATCTTACCATCTTATGTTTATATATCATGGTATATCGATACCATAATGGTTATTGGCCAGTAGTAGATAAGTAACTGCCCATACTCCTTCGCACTTATTTTCACATTTAGATTATTTTTTAAAACACTTATAGTTTAATGTATTATTAATGTTTTATTTGTGGTTTTAAAATAATAAATAATAAATAAAAATAATATTAATATCAAAAATAACAACAACATTAATAAATATAATTGCAAACACTTCTCCTAAGAGACTTGAATTGGATTCAAGTTGATGTTGGTATAATTATATAATAATAAATAATTATCTGTATTTATAATCCTTAGTTATATCATTAATTTTATCAGAATTTACATGCGCTTTTGAACTACCTTCTGAGCTACATACTGTAGTTCCTGTACAACAGAAGGCAAATCCCCTTTTTAAATTATTCTTCAGTCAAGAGAATTCTCAGAAGAGACTCCTGAAAAAGGACAGTTGAGAGTCTTTGTGACTGTGGAGATATTAGAAGCAGTGAGGAGAAAGGTGCACTGAATATGAATATGAACTTCTGAGACTGACACTAAGCTGAGCATGGTAAATCACAGTGCCCTTTAGCAATGAGTTTCTTTGAGTTTGCTAGCCCCGATGACAGTAAGGCCTTGTGACAGTTTAGTCTTTGACTGTTTGTGATATTTTGAGATCTCTTTAAGGAAAAGCAATAGAGGTTTGCACCTAGATTTTTGTTTCGCTCCATAAAAGTCCTGTGTAAAAGGTTTCTTTATGGGGCATCAAAGGCAGAAGTGTAGTCTGTGATTGATGTGACTGATGAGTGGGAAATTGTTCTGTTCTGTTAACACCCATGATCAGCACACATGTCAGCGCGATTACCGTCAACATGGCATCTCACCATGTTGCCATGACAATCTGATCAAATGATTAAATCAGCTTCAAAGGCTCCCTCTATTAGACTAAGACAAATCTGTGGGTCACAGAGGATTCCAAAGGTAACAAAGAGAATACTTACGGGAAGTTAGAATGCAGTGTCGGAAATCCTTTACGTTCTGCACCCAAACAAAAGACAAAAACTAGAAAAGTGTATCTCTGTATTCATCACTTGCTGTCTGGGAGAAATAATTAGTTAAAGTAGAACAGTTATGTAACTGTAATATTAAAATGTATTACAACTTTGCACCCATAATAATCACATCAGCTGAATAAGAAGCTTGTCAGATACAGGTACCTGGTTTGTCACATTATTAATCTCCCAGAATCCTTTGTGTGGGCAACATATAGACCGTAGGTATTGTCATTATTTTTAAATGTACACTATTTTTGGCACTTTAAAATAAAATAATTTATTGAAATGTTAGGAACCAAAATCATGTCTGTTAATATACTGCGCTGTTTTTACTGTTAATAGACACCAGTTTTATTCAGAGATGTTTAAACGATGGTTTCTGGTAATTAATTTATCATCCCAGTTAATAGATTCATCAATTGTAATTGTAAAGGTACTTGTACTCGCTCGCTTGCATACACTTACATACATTTACTGACTGGTCTTGCATGCACAGATGTTCTCGCTGTGTTCAACTCATCCGTTCCCCCACCCTCCATATGTCCATTACCTGAGCTCATAAACCCGTGCCCTCATCTGCACCGCTCAGACAGGTGCTGTCCGTACCGCTGCCTAATTAGACACCGAACGAGATGGAGGGATGAGGGAAGGAAAACACAGCGGCTGGAGGTTTCCCCCTCGCCTGGTTCATTCATTTCAGAGAGCTACTTAGTGAAAGGAGAAGCTACATGAACAAACAGGATTAATAATGTAGGGTAGCATGGGTTCTTTTCCTCTGTCTGTCTGCCACAGCAGGCCTGCTAACAACCTTTACAAATCTGATTTAGAGGGCAGTACCAGAGGAAAAAGAGAGAGAAAGAGAGAGCCTTTTCATTGGGTACAAGTTAAGAGCAGCCTTGACACAAGGAGAGCTGGTAGCTAAAAACATTAGATAAGAGTGGATAGAATGATTCACAGGATGTTGTTTAATACGTCACCCCAAAATGAGCATTTTCTTGTCAGTTACTTTCCCTCATGCACTCCAGTGCTGTGTTGTTTTCTGTCTGCGAAGGATTTTTTAATGCAGTGAAAATGGATGGTGGTTTGTACAAATAAATAAATTAATAATAAAGATAATAATGATAATACAACATCATCATAATGAATGCAATGTATAAATGCACCTGTGACATTCTCCCTACTTCTTTACATTCACTTAAAAGGGTTCCTCCACCCCAAAATAAAAAAATCGTCATTAATCACTTACCCCCATGTCATTCCAATCCCGTAAAAGCTTTGTTCTTCCTCTGAACACAATTTAAGATATTTTGGATATAACCGGGAGGCTTTTGGCTGTTCCATTGACTGCCATGTAATGAGCACTATCAAGGTCCAGAAAGTATGAAATACATCATCAGAATAGTCCGGCTGTTGTTTCAATCTGTGTTGTGGAGTGTACGCAGTTTGCGTTCCAGCCGATACTCTCCAAAATGGTGACATAGAGAGAGACAGAGGAGACAAATTGTGGAATATTGTAACAATAGGAGACGGAGGCGTGCGGATCCATGTGCAGACTACTTTATTAACACAAGCAAACACAGAGTGGAATCAGGCAAGGTTGATAACGGCGAACAGACACATCAAAGGCAAAGGCGAGAGAATAATCCAGTAGCGTAGCGAGGTCGGGCGAACGGCAAACAGTATCCAAAGGGGCAGAGACAAGAGCGAATATCTGAGGCAGGCAGGGTTGAGAATGATAATCCAGGCCGAAAAACACAGGGAAAATAATGTCGGCACAATAATTTGTATGGTATTGGGATTGCCTTTGGAAGCCGAGTCCTCCTAAGCGTCTTCAATACTGCCATTCTCATTAGGATAGAGGGATGCAGCGGTGTGTTTAATTACTGGGCTCAGTGATTCTTAGAACCAGCCTGTGCCTGTTAATTTAAAGCCCTGCTCCTCCAAACCACACTGCACCCAGCAAAAGATGAGTTTTACTGCCATCAGAGAATTATAAAGTGCAATAAATGCCACCCAGAACTCCAATTCATATTTTAAACCCAACAGACCCAGCCTCTTCTTTTTCATCTCCAAGGCAGCTTGCAGTAAAAACCATAATGCTTCTTGGACTCAGTTAATAGGAGCCAGGTTCCTATTTCACTGCGGAGGAATTAAATGCCGCTTTGTTTTCTGGGACTGGTGAAAATGAAGGATGAAAGGCTATGATCATACCTCCCGGCATGAAAGAATGTTTCTGTGAATGTTGTCAGGAAGCATATGCTTAGATGTCACTCCAGAGGAAGGTATAGCCTGAATTCTTAATGTTGCACTTAGCAGGCATTAAAGCAGAGTGTGCTGTACAAAAATGTCATTGCTTATCCTGAATTAACCAATAATTTATGTCACTTACCAAAACCGCTTTTGCAGATGGCTGTGTTTTGATATTAAACAAGTGCAAATGAATAAATTAAAAGGGATTATACCATGAAACCTTTTACAAATAAAACTTGCATGCACTATAAAAGCATACTGTAACTTTTGAAAACAACTTTTCCAGTCTAAGCAGCCCTTCGACATCTGACAGATGACCTTTACCAAATTCGTAACAAAATATTAATATTTATTTGCAGAACTACACAGAACATTTGCTATTATTCTAGTTTGTATTAAATCTGGGTGGTATGACTAAAATCTTCTCACAGATTATGTAATTCTATATCATAATAATCACATGAATATCCCAATATAGTTTATATGGTAAATGTTATTTTTGGGCATATCCAGTCAAAATTTTCTTTAATATTAAGAGCAATTGTATGCAACTGACAAATTCAAGGCCCTAAAAAATTTGTTAGGATATTATTAAAATAAGCTGTGTCACATTAGTGGTTCAACCATAGTGTTATGAAGCTACAAGAATACTTTTTCTGCATGAAGAAAACAAAAATTATATTTCAACACATTTTTCAACAATTTCATCTCTTTGTGTTATTCTCTGCTGCACATTTATGAGAGTACTATTACTCATGATATACATTTTGAACGAAAGCAAGTTACGAAGTGCACCATTAAATAACAAGCTAACTATTTTATTGTGGCTGTGAGACTTCAATTAGAGAGACGAGCAGAAGATTAGCTGGACTTCATTTAGCACTAATGAGAATCCTGACCTCTCTTACAGAACCAGATGTGAGCTCTTGTGTGTTGTTCTGTTTGTGATAAGTATTGCAAGTGCAGTTCTTATAACCTTCAGTTTTGCCCATCATGGTTATCTCCTGTATGGAGAGTTAATTGTTTCCTGCCCCTTACCTGTTTATCTGGTGAGATTACAAGCGGTTCTATAACTATGGATGTGACAAATTAAGCACTCAACACACAGGAAAAAGCCTCTCTAAACAGTTTAGTAATAAAAAGATAATGTGAAATGAATGGGAATAAACATGCTGTGGCTGATTGGATATATTTTGTGTATTTTAGCACAGTAGAAGTGTGAGGATAGCAGACGCAGAGTGAAGGAAACTCAAGAAAAGAGCACAATGCAATGCAGTTGCTGTTCTTTCTTACGTGTGACATCAGGTCTGAAAATTAGAGACTTTCCCTTTGGTATCAGTTCACAAGCGGTCAGGAGAGACACATTAGATATGCTTGTTGCTACTAAGTGTAAACAGCAATTTGTCTCGGCTGACCACTTGCAATCGGATCACCAGAGATGGATCTTAATACAGCTGTTGTGCACTGGGCTAGTGATGTTTTACTGTTTGGGTCAGCTCATCATGCGGTGCTGGGAGTCTGATTAGACAATCTCCAGGGCAGCCTGTGGCTAACCAGCGGCTGTGTGTGGTTCAGCATGCTCCATCTTAGGAGTCATCAGCATTGAATTTCTCTCAGGCTCTTGCCATCGTAGAACATCAGCCTATTGCAAAAGTCTCATTTGTGGCCGATGCTCTGATTTTGTTGCCCTTTTTTTATTTTTACATCCACTTGTCCAACCGTACAGCGATTCAACATCTGTAAATGTGCACATTACAATTCCCAGTCATTTAATATTTATTTTTGCATACATTTCATCTCATGTTCAAATGAGATGAACCACAGTATTGTTTTTATATGCATACGTGTTTCTTTGTTAGTTCAAGACTACATCTGAATAAAATTACACTCTTTTTGAAAACAAGAATCCGTTGGGTTGAATTATATAATGTAAAACAAAGGAATGCATGCAGTAGCTCAACCCATCGTTTTTTGTTTTCTGCTCATCATTCTCTGCGTTAACTTCAGTCAGTCCATATTTATGACATGTTCACTCTCCATTCGCCCTCCATTATTTACTTTGAAGAAAAATGTTGTATTTTGATGGCTGTCATGCCAGTAATGTTTCACAGTTTAATCATTTCTTTCATTCTGTCTGCATACGAGTCTATTTGCTGCGTATTTAACACAAGCTAAATTCTTGCTTAATTGGGCTGTTAACCTGTTATGCTTGTGATGAAACGGGATCGAAGCAATCTTGAAGTGAGAATAAACACAACAATCTGACTTTCACGAAACCGCCAATCGTTCCAGGCAAAATCGCACAACTCTGCTTCCCCTCGCATACTCTGGGGAATAATGGTGACCACAGATGCAAAGGGATCTGTATTCAGCTCACTTCCTCAAAGTGTTTGGGAAGGAAGACAAGATCAGACAATCCCAGAATGTTTTACTCCTTGCCCGATGCTCACATCTCAATACATCGGGCTCATTAAAATACAACAGCAAAGTCTTTATAGCGAGAATGCAAATGAATACATTTCTCAATCCAATTGCCTTATTTTTCTGCACTGAGTGATGTGTTTTCGACTGAAGTCCAGTGCTGCGTTTGAAAGAGCAATACATGGGGCTATTGAGGAGCCATCTCTTGGCTGGTAATGGCCGTGAATGGCTTTCATTGTTTTTTAACTTCTGCCATCATTTGTCTGGCGGTTGACAGCCTTTGCAGTGGAAGCTCACTCTGCCAGCCATAATTATGCCCAATCACTGGTAGAGTGATGAGCGATGTCAAACGCCACTTTTTTCTCTCTGTCTGCATTGTCCCGATAACTTCCTTCTTGGCATTTGAAGAGCCTTCTCGCTTTTGTTCTGTGCTTCTGCCTCTGTATTCATCTGTCTTTGTCGTTTCATTTTTTCCTCGCTCTCTTTATGTTCCTTTTGTGACGCGTTGCCCCGTTCTCGAGCAGCAAAGGGATTACGACCCTGTCTTGATCACTTGTAACCTGACAGAAAGGAAATATTGTAACATGTGTCCTCAGGGCTGGAAAGATACTGTTAAGTTTAAGCGATGACGTGGGCCAGGGGGCAGTTGACTTGCGCAGCTATGAGGCCGGCACACTTTAATAATGGCTTTGCCCTTGAGGTTTTACTCGTTTACTGATGGAGGCTTCCAAAACGAAGCTCATGGCTGACTGGGCCCTGTTCAAAAGGAGCTGTGTGACATTGACTTCGACACAGAAATTGATGGCTTTGATTTATAATGTACACGAAGGACAAAGCAACTGTTGCAATGTTTTCTATAAGAGAGATCTTTTTGAAAGGGAGCTGGTGTGGTTCAGTAGGGATGCAGGCTAAAGTGCAGGTGTAGATGGAGTAGATAGAGATAAATTTTGAATATATATTTGGCTTTATGTGAAGTTTGGGGTCAGTACTTTTTTTTTTTTTCCTCCATGTTTTCGAAAAAGGTTTCTTATGATGGTACAGATGTATTTTTGACACGGCAATGATTACTCCATTATTCAGAGTCAAATGATAAAATTATTACAAACATGGCAAACATTTAAAAGGTAGATTATATACATCATCATCATCATTAAAAACATGAATGAGCTCTAAACTGATTTATCTATAAGAAAGTTACTATAGACATGTTCTGGTTTAATGCCATCCTGGTTATGTACTTTTGATTTGTTTCGTGTTAAGCCATTAACAGTTGCAATTGGCTGCTGTTGCTGCTACTTTTTATTCCACTCCTGAAGTCCTTTGACACAAACATTAGTTCTCATCATCCTCAGAGATTTCTGCCACTGTTGTTTTAGACTGAGCATCAATAATCAAAAAACATCAAAAAAGAAAGGAACACAAGTTAACCTGAATAAAAATACTGTGCTTCATTGCTTTATTTATTTACTTAAAACTATTGAAGTTGGTTTCTTATTAGAAACATGTTTAAATAGGACTTTTTAGCTTGTCTGGAACAAATGCATCATTTCTTAATATACTGTAAGTGTATAAGGCTTAAATATTGATTAGCTTGATTTTTGGTATAAATGTTGGTGAACTGAACAGTGAAAGCCATGCTGAAAAAACACATAAATAAATAAATAAAGCCACGTGCCCTCTGGGAATATATGTGCGTTACACTTGAGAAATGTGAAAGCTAACATAGTAACCGTGTGTTGAGTTTTTTTTTTTTTTTTGTCTTTTTCCCTTTGCTCTCTATTACATGGTGTCGGGAAATAGGGAACAAAAGCCCCTGGAGGGTTGCAGACACCTTCTTGCTGTATGTTAGCCTCTGAAGTGATGTGCTTGCTAGTGCAGGCTTTGTGCAAGGCTGCTTTTTCAACTAGGTCCTTATTTTCCGTCTGACATTTTCTTTGTGGATCTTTTTGTGGATTGTAATATTCACAATATTACTGTATAACTCTAAAACATTATTACAATTCGCAATGTAAAGTTTTAAATATGAATTATTTAACATTTTTGTTACTACTGCAGTCCAGATACTGTACTTAACTTAAATTAATTTGAGGATGGTATTATTTTCAATGGCTGCATTTATAAATGTCATTTGTGGCATTTGTATTGATAGAGGCAGAGGACAGGACATGATGTAGGACCTATTTAAGGTTCTTAAGCATTTCTAAATACTAATTGAGGAATACAGATATGTGTTATACCTTTGTGATTATCCTGATTATTAACAGCATAAGTTGCCTGTACCTGCTTGTGGGCTTTGTAATAACTGTGTACACTCTTAAAAAAAAAAGGGGCTTCACGATGCATTAGAAGAACATGTTTGTCTAAATGGCTCCATAAAGAACCTTTAACATCTGAGCAACCTTTCTGTTTCACAAAAGGTTCATCGTGGGAAATTCTTAGATTCTTTAGATTATAAAAAGGTCCAAAAGATATGGTTCTTCAAAGGAACTTTGACTGAATGGTTCTTCTATGGCATCGCTCTGAAGCACCTTTATTTTTAAGAGTGTAAAAGACAGGAAAATATCACTGTGTACTAACAATGCTTTGACACACTTTGGAAATGTAACACAATTTCAATTCTGCCTCTTGAACTGTTTGTAAAATGACTTCACAAACTACTTTTATTTAGATTTTCCTTAATTCACTTTTTAAAAATAGTTATGTTACACGCTGCTAACAAAAAAGTGTCTAACTACCTGATGTTATCTGGGGTTTTAAGTGTATAATCATCTGGTCGTACGGTTCAATTCTTCAGTTAGAACATCTGTCTGGCAAGAAACACCAAAATTTGAATGACAGTATTAAATTGAATTTGATGTTTAAAAAAATAATTAATGAAGTATTTAGTGATGAACAGCAGCATTTGAATACACATCTTGCTTTAAAAAAGAAAATGCCGGGTTAAGCTGAATCAGTAAATTATTTATCTGATCAATGAATTATTTATATAAATGAACGTGAATGAACTGGCTGATAAAAAATTAAATAATTTTTTCAGTGAAAAAATATGATAGCAGGTTTTATTTTTCCTTCAGCTTGCTCTACTGTAAATTTATAAATGTTTTTTTTTTTTCTTTTTTTCTTGACCAACAAAAGGATCCTGTGAAACTGAAATAACTGAAAAAACTGCATAAGTACTCTTACTTTTATTTAGTTATTTTCTAGCACTAGTGTGACGCTGTGTAGTTGAAGAGGTATTGTTGCTCATAGAATTGTCCGTGCTCCTTTGCGCCCTCAGGAGCATTATGGGCATATGAACTCTGTTCAAGCCCCCCATTCCCATCTGCAGCAGATTTACAGCATTCAAGCCCTTGTGCCTTTCTGCGCTGAACTCGACTGCTGCCAGACCCTCTATGTGCAGAGAATGGTGGGTGTGACGGATGGTCGAGCTGACCCTGATGAAAGACCAAATCGACAATTCCCGCTGAAGCCCTTCATCATAATCGCCAGCAGAAGAGGATAAAGGCCAGGACGAGTTATAGGTAAAAAAAAAAAACAAGGCTGTGAATCATCAGCGCCTGTGCCGTCGAGAAGGTGTCAATGATCCAGACAGGCCTGTGAAATCGCACTTCCATGACCAGCCGCAATGGTTCAAGGGCTTGTGTGTAACTGACAGAAACATAAATCGCAATCTTGTATCTTAGGGAAATTTAGCTTATCAAAGTACACAAGTAGAAACCATTTCAGCTTTGCAGTTAAAAATGGAGCATTCACTCCAATTCCCTAGTGGAACTTTTTTTTCCCAAGTATCTGTGCTGTTTTTATTTCAGTAAACTTCACTACAAAGTGTAAAATAGCTTAGGTTTTGCCACACTCAGATCACTACTTTTACTTTAGAAACTGAAAGGGTCAATTAAGCCAATTAAACCTTAGTCATTCCAAACCTGTATGATGTTCTCTCTTTTATGTAGCATGAAAGAAGATATTCTGATGCCACCAGGGTTTGAAATTACCCCCATCGGAACATTCATTCAGTAAATAAGTGAATATGATTTAAATTACGTCTTGCACACTTAAATGCACTTTGAATGGAACGTATAAATTCACTTTGAACTGGAATCATGGCGGAATATTAGGTGATGTCCACTTCTCAGTGCACATATGTTCGAACAGAACAAATGACAAGAGAAACATATGAAATGTGCAGAGTGGGGGGACGAGAGGACGAGGATTGAGAACTGCTGATCTAGCAGTGTGCGAGACGTAATTTAAATTATTTATTATTATTTACAGTGCAAATCTGTGCAAATTTGGGGCTCCAGTCAAGTCCTGTCACATCATATTAATTTCTACAAAGCTTTTTAATTTAATTTCTACAAAGCTATTAAACATGAAAAACAATTTTAATCAAATAAATAATACATTCTATACTATACTATACCATGATATTATAATACCCATGTATTTATGGTAAATTAATATATGGGTAATTAACATAGACTGTAAAAAATATGGACGTAGTGTCCGTGACGTCACTCGTAGGTTTCTGAAGAGCGTTTTTGAAGCCTA
>JAUCNO010000985.1:0-13564 GCA_032353835.1 Enteromius viviparus
CATTACACCTATGAAGAGAGAGACCCCAGAACACAGGAGTGTGTGTGTGTGTGTGTGTGTGTGTGTGTGTGTGTGAAATAGAGGTGAATAAGAGTGCTGTGGTTCTCTGAGAAATAAATGCTGAACCGTAGACAACAGCAGAACTCAGAAACTGTTACCGAGATGAGAAATAAAATGGTTCTTATCTCTGCAAACACACACAATCAGAATGAATCAAACTCCTGCTGTCTGAGAGACAACACACAGCTTCACCAAGCTCCTCCTCGTCAAAACATCCCCAGAACAAACACATTACCTGAACATTTCAGAAAATATTCAGCTGATTTTAGAAGGTTTTTTAAATATGGATTTTTGCTGCATTTGGCTGGGTTTTCTTACATTAATGGCACTAAATATATATCAAATACACAGTGAACATTTGATATAAAATGTATTATACTCAAAATTTGTTGATATATTTTGTTGATAAAATGGCAATTAACACACTGAATTAAATGTTACATTTTAAAGTAGAAGGACTGAAATGGTATTTTTTTGTGATAAATGTATTTAAAACTTCACAAAAAGGTAATTGTTATGATGCACAATAATCAAAAGCTCTACTTGATTCAATGTATTTTCTCCCATTTCTATCAAATTTTTCCTGGAACAAATATATATTTTTGTACAGATCAAATATGTATACATGCTTAAAATTATACATTTACTTGTAACTTCTTTTCTAGTTTTTATCAAGTTTTATTATATTTGTTTTGTATTTCAAGCCAAAATACTGATTAATTACAATTTATCTCTAATATTCTCCCATGTTTACCTGATATAATTTCTTCATCTCTCTCTTTGTTGCGTGTGGTTATTGTGATTGTTATTGGAGGCTTTCACACAAACACTAGTCAATGAGCGGTGAATTCACACACACGCTCTCAGCATGTTCTCCATCTGGAGTGTTGGACCGCTCCGTAGACGAACACAAGCGAGCAGGAGAAGTATGGAGGGTGTGTGAAGCATGTGAAATAGATCAGACAGAGACGGTGGAGATGTTTCACGGTCATCTGATTTCACAGCAGCAGATGGACCGATGACAATGAGAGCAACCTGTGTGACAATAACAGGAACGCTGCTGTCGCCGTTGTCATGGCGACCGCCTCCGAAGATCCACATGAGCCACTCGAGTCGAGTTAGTTAGTCGTAGTTTGTCTGATGAGTCTTGGTCAAACTCTAGTTTACATGATTATGTGCGTCTTTATCAGTGCATAAAGAGTAAGTTTTGGAGTGAGAAAATACTATTCCAAATATGTCTAACTCCCCTTTCCTTGCAATTATAATTATTTTTTTGATAAACGTACAAAATCTGCAAATACCAATAAAAATGTAAAAAAAAAAACACTTTAATGAAAATGTGCAAAATTGCAAATGCAAATGAAAACGTACAAAAAATGCAAAGACTATATAAAATATAAAAACAATGGCAAAAACCAATTAAGATTTGCACAATTTTAATAAACAATTTACAAAATTGCCCCCCAAAAAATTAACTTAAAAAACAATTACAAATCAATGAAAATGTAGAAATGTGCAAAATTGCAAATACAAATGAAAACATACAAAATGGAATTAAAATTGAGAATAAAAATGTACAAATACCAATATAATTGTACAAAATTGTGAATACTAGATAATTACAAAACCCAATTAAAAGTTATACATTTAAAATACAAACTAAAACGTGCAAATATTTGTAAAAGCTGTGAAAAGTGAGGGATTTAGCAGCTCTGCTTGAAACTGCTGACATTAAACCATTCAAACCTACAAATGAGGCTGGTTTACACTGTTTCACTGCAAATATACTGTAGAGTTTTAAAAGAAAATACTTTCAGTCATTCTATTTTAAAACTTTACATATAATTCTATGGAACTTGCCATATCTTTGTAATTATTAGTGAAATTTGTGAAAGTGTTTGTGAGTTATCTGACTTTAAACTCTATTGTGTTATTAGCGCTGCTGAGCGTTGAGCTCTATAAGAGCTGTTGTTTATGATTTGTGGAGTAAGCCTCCGGCGCTCAAACGAGCATCGCTGAAGAATCTCTGGCTTTCGTTCGCCTGCGGCCCAAACTCGGAGACTGTGCTCTTATCCACCTGTCATCTTCTCGTTACCGCGGCGACAGGCTCCCTGGTGATGGTTGCCGGGCTGCTTGTGGAGATTTGCAGCGCTGTCGAGATGCATTTCTTCCGTCACTACGGGAACAGAGCTGGAGGTGGCAACACGTGTGTGTTTGTGTGTGTGTTGGAATTCCAGAATGTATGTGTGTGTATGCGTTTATTTAATGCAATTATAGTTTTTGTTAATGTTCTGAATTAGGAAGTTAAAGTTATGGAGAAATTTTGCTATTTTTACTTTACTTTACTTTACTTTATTTGTGTATTTGAAAAGGGACCATGCACAATTTTAACATAAATGTTTCCACTTCATGCATTGTACCAGATTTAGCCAATGGCTAATTTCCATCTGCAGTCCCTTAGCAGATAATCATAGTTTATTTATTTTAGACTTTGACTTTAAAATTATGTCTTATAAAAGTATTCTTTAATA
The DNA here is from genome assembly GCA_032353835.1 of Enteromius viviparus. NCBI lineage: Eukaryota > Metazoa > Chordata > Actinopteri > Cypriniformes > Cyprinidae > Enteromius > Enteromius viviparus. Next base: position 2,592 of record JAUCNO010000985.1, read on the forward strand.
TATATAATATATATATTATATATATTAAATACATATATTTTATTTTATTTCAGTTAACGTTCATTATAAACAATATTACACTTATAAATAATTAATTTAATATAAGTAGATAATAATAATAAACCTAAATGTATACATCAAAAAATGGTTTGGAGCAGGATTTTTTCTGAAAGAGTTTCAACTCCAAATTAATTTTAAATTCAAATTTGTGTTTTAATTTAAATTTTTACAATTTCTTTATAAATTAATTCAAATAAATGTAATTATCAATTCATTAAAAATGTAAATCGTAGAAAGACTGACAAAAAATAAATAAAATAAAGATCATGTTTGGCTGCTTGAAGGCTGGAATAAAAATCAAAAGGCAAGAGTTTAGTGCGTGTGATTGCAGTATTAGGATGTAAATCTGTGTGTGTGTGTGTGTGTGTGTGTGTGTGTGTGTGACTGCGGTGGAAATGTTTTTAGCTCAAACAGGGCTTTATGGAGCGCAGACTCTCACCCTCCAGAAAGAGTTTGTTGTTCTGTGGAGAAGACTAAAAGCAAAGTTTGTCGTCTTCCTCCCACTGGCGAAAGAGAAAGAAAACAGACGCTCCCGCTGTCTTCCTCCGTCACTGTATCCGTGGCAACCTCGCCTCCCCATCCCTGCTCCTTATCGCCGCGGCGACCCGAATCAAAAGGCTGAGAAATCTTTTGACACTTCAGATGCTTTCCTGCAGGACAGAAACCATCAGTTTCCTTCTCCTCGCTCGTCTTGCTGCTAAAAATACAGCTTTCCACCTCATTCCATTCCAAGGTTTAAAAGTTCTTCAGCTGATAATGTAAAGATGATGATGAAGTCAAAAAATCAGTGCCATAATACTTTTGGAGCAGATTTTAGTTTGAAATGAGTGTTTTATAACACTTCTCATCACATCTTTTTTAATTTGTTCATCAAAAAAAGAAAAAAAGAGATGTTTACCTTTATTTGCTAAAATAAATAAAACTGGAAAAAATTTGATACAAACTATATAGACATGTAAATAATAATAATAATAATCTATAATATCTATAAACCTAAACTAGAAAAAACAAACAAATAAAGATATCAATTCATTTCAAACATAAAATTAATAACAAAATATTTAGACATATTTAAAAGAACAGTAATAAAACAAAGAAAGAAATCAAATAAGATGTATTTTTTATTTTTAAGCATGTATTTCTTATTATAATCATACAACTATTTCATGAATTATTGTGATGTGTTAGCAGTCATTTTACTGTTGTATTGTATTATTAATATTTTCTGTTTCTTTAAAACATTTAGTCTAGTCTAATATATCAACAAAGACACACAAACTATTGTCTCTGTTGTGTTTTAATGATGCTTGGCTCCTGTTAACCGTGCTGAAATCTGTAGATATGAATATGTACAGGATCCTGAACTTTATTTCCCAGGAGTACACAGGTGGCAGATGTTGCTTTTCTTAGTCATAAAATGTACATAAATCTGAATAATGAATTTAACACCTACAGACTCGTGAGGAGAGAGTGTGTGTTTTCTGTAAGATGCAGACATCGATCATGTTCATGTTTCTTTGGTTAGCAGTGAAAGTGAAGCAGGATTTCCTGTTGCTCATCTGAAGTCTATTGTTTCGGCTCCTTTGTTCGCTGACATCAGCGAGAAACACAGACTCTGTGTGTGTGTGTGTGTGTGTGTGTGTGTGTGTGAGACAAAAGATTTCTATTTCAAATAAACACTGATCATTTGATCTTTCTGTTCATCTGCGAATCCTAAAAATGAAACGTATCACAGTTTTCACAAAAATATTGAGCAGCACGAGTGTGTTCAGCACTGATAATAATCAGAAGTGTGTGTTGCACTGTAAATCAGTATATTATTATGATTTCTGAAGATCACTGAAGACTGGAGGAATGATGCTGAACATCACAGAAACACACTTTAACACAGATTCACTCAGAACACAGATGACTTACAGTAGAATGATATTCCATGTCACAGTTGTGTGGTGCAGGAACGAACGAACAGATTCTGATTCATGTGTGAGTGTGTGTGTGTGTGTGTAAGGCATGTACAGTAGTAAGTAGTTGTTCTGGTAATCTCTCTATTTCTGTCTCTAGTGTGTGTGTGTGTGTGTGTGAGGCTGTCAGGATGATTTCACACATGATAGGATGAATGATAGGATGGAGGGATTCTCAATCTGTCGTTCACGGACTGATATAATACTGTATTTGTTTAGGATCAGGAATGTCAGGTGTGTGTGTTTCTATCTTTAGTAGGTATCTATAGCCTAGTTCTGCTGATGTTACTGTAAATGTTGAATACACGTGTAAAGAATGCAAAATACACATCATTCTAATAAAATATTTGATCAGATACATTTTTGTAAAACCTAAAACACAACATTTTAAATAAAAAAATAATTTAGCTAAATCAAAACAACCATTTCTGTGCAAACCTAAAGATATACTGCAGTTTATGTAGTTTGTTGTATTTATCAAATAACAAAATTAAGTCATGTTTACTTAATTATAAAGTTTTTGCAAATTTGAATTAAAACCTAAAATATAGTTTTATTAATTTGCATAAAAATTACACAGATAATGGATGTAATGTGCCATGCAAATCTTAAAATATACATTACATTTTTGTGCATAGTTTATTGTTTTTTTTTAATTAAATGTAATATTTATTCATTTACTTAAGATTACACAAATATGCAAATCTCTCAATATGCATTAAATATGTGCATATATTTTATTTATATAATCAGTTCCACTCATTCAGTTACATTTCAAATTATTGTAAATGTTCATTTAAAAATAAATAAATTACACAGATATGAAATGTGTTATGTAAATTTAATCTGTGCATGCAGTTTGTTGTTAAACCAAACTCATTTAAATGATCTGATACTTTTAAATTAAAAACAAAGACGCAGTCTGTTTTATTACATTTGCTGATGAGCAGAATTAAAAGGTGCATTAAATTGATAGTTTGTTTTTGAATCAGAATTAAATAAATTTTCTTATACACGATCCTGATAAATAACTATGAATTGTGAAACCATTCACATCTCAGCTTCCTAATTGGATAAAAACCAACGTGTGTTTAACCTCCACATCCCAAAGGTGCTCTATTGGGTTGAGATCTGGAGACTGTAGAGGTCGTTTGAGTACAGTGAACCCAGTCTGAGATGATTCCAGCTTTATGACATGGTGCATTATCCTGCTGGAAGAGTCCATCAGAAGATGGGTGCATTGTGGTCATAAAGGGATGGACATGGTCAGCAACAATACTCAGGTAGGCTGTGGCGTTGCAAGGATGATCAATTAGTACTAAGCGGCCCAAAGTGTGCCAAGAAGATGTCCCCCACACCATTACACCACCAGCACCAGCCTGAACCGCTGATACGAGGCAGGATGGATCCATGCTTTCATGTTGTTGACGCCACACTCTGACCCTACCATCCGAATGTTGCAGCAGAAATCCAGACTCATCCGACCAGGCAACATTTCTACAATCTTCTATTGTCCAATTTTCGATGACCCTGTGTGAATTGTAGCCTCGGTTTCCTGTTCTTACCTGACAGGAGTGTTACCCGGTGTGGTCTTCTGCTGCTGTAGCCCATCTGCCTCAAGGTTCGACGTGTTCAGAGATGCTCTTCTGCATACCTCGGTTGTAACGAGTGGTTATACTGTTGCCTTTCTATCAGCTCCAACCACTCTGGCCATTCTCCTCTGACCTCTGGTATCAACAAGGCGTTTTCTCCCACAGAACTGCCGCTCACTGGATGATTTCCTGTCTTCGGACCATTCTCTGTAAACCCTAGAGATGATTGTGCGTGACAATCCCAGAAGATCAGCAGTTTCTGAAACACTCAGACCAGCCCGTCTGGCACCAACAACCATGCCACGTTCAAAACCATCTTTCTTCCCCGTTCTGAAGCTCGGTTTGATCTGCAGCGGTTCGTCTTGACCATGTCAACACGCCTAGAGGCACTCAGTTGCCTCCATGTGATTGGCTGATCAGTGATTTGCGTCAACGAGCAGTTGGCAGGTGTGCCTAATAAAGTGGCCGGTGACTGTATATATATATATATATATATACAGGATGCACATGAATATTTAATATTTTCATTACATTTTTACTTGTTGAATTTTAGTTTCTATTTAAATAATTGTTTTAGTTGTAGTTTTATTATTTCCAATGAGTAATTTCAGCACTTTAGTTAGTTATTTCAGCATAATTTTTACATTTTCACATGTATATATATATATATATACAGTATATATATATATTTCAGTGTTTATTTAATTTTATTGCAGCTTTATTTTAAATATATTTTTAAATGATATTAATTTGAGTTAGAAACAGGAACCCTGATGCAGGCGTGTAGCTGGAGTTTATGAAGGTCTCTAAGACGTCACGTTTTTCTTCAGCTGCTGTCAAACTACATGTAACTTCACCTTAAATCTTTCTCCTTCAGAGCTCCTCAAGTGTCTCAGTGCCATCATTCCTTCTGTCTCTGTGTCACAGAACAACTCTCTTCTGATCGTCTGCTTCCGTCTCTGATGATGATGATGATTCATTCCTCTCTTTCTCTCTCATGTGTGTTATTTCAGGAGATTATCAGCCACTCACAGGATTTCAGATTTTTCATAGTTGTCTGAGGAAATAATAAGAGAAATGTGTTTATTTGCCTTCACTAATAGAGAGAAACCTGCTGTAGAAAATACTCATAAATCAGAATTTGCTTTAGATCTAATAATATCAACAGATAAAAAATATTACAATATCTGTGAAGAACCTGTGGAAAAGAGATAATCTGTCAGTCGGTTGATTACGGGTTTTATTTTCAGCTGCTTACACACAATCTTTCCTCGTCACACAGTCCCAACAACCATGGAAGTATATTTCTGCCACTGAATAAAACATTTAAAAAGGGTTATCATGCAATTCTGCCTCTTTTTTTCAGAATCGTAAGATATAATTTTGCAATTGTAAGTTTATAAAGTCGTAATGACTAAATTGACTTTATAACTTACAATTGCAACTTTATATCACATACTTTTGACTTTTTTCTCGCAATTGCAACTCTATATCTCACAGTTCTGACTTTATAACTTGCAATTGCAAGCTTATGTCAAAAAATTCTGAGAAAAAAAGTCTGAATTGTGAAAAAAATAACCTTTTTTTATTCAGTGTTGGAAACAGACTTCCTTAGAAAACCGACTCTCAATCATCTGACATCTGCAAAAACATACTCTAATTTTACTCAGTTCAAATTCATAAAACACTTTTTGTTGGACACACACACATACACACACACACACACACACACACACACAGCTCTTGAGATTGTTTGTGATATTTAGTCTTGCGAGAGATGAGAGGTGTTTTGTATTTCGTGTCTGAAGCTTTGATTAATGAATTAAATACTGGCTGTTGTTCTATTAATCCAGAAGAATGTTTGGATGAGTTTAAGACTCATATGCTGATCTTCAGGTAAATGTGAGACTGACTGGAAACGAAGCAATAATTGAATCCTCTGGACTGACAGAAGCTTTCTGAGTCCAAACCTGATCCCATCCAGAGAATAAAATCACTCCGGTATTAAATAATCCACTTCCAGCACTTCCGTAGCCCTTTATTTCAGGGTTTGTTCTGTTTATTTTCCGCTCATCTTTGCAGTTAAACAGAGAGCTTTATTGCTGGTCTCTTTTATTAGTTTCCTGATTCTTTACTTTGTGTGAATTGATTCATTCGGATCAAAGCCAAAAAGATCCTCAGGTTTTCCTTGCAGAAGGTGTTTGTTTGCTGACGTTCATTTACAGGAGAACAGATGGGATTCAGTTTCCATTCGTTCGTCTGATTCAGTGCAAAACCACGAGGAAAGATGATATTCCTCTGGAGATCACAGCCTCGGATGTACTTTTTAGGGTCCTTCTTCCAGAAGATCTGGCACTCTGTTATTCTGTGAGGGTTTACCGCGGTAATTTATGGTTTGAAGGTGTGACGTTTATTCTCTGATCCGGAGCAGAGAGGATTTATATCACAGCGTTCTCCAGATGCAGAGACAGAATGAGATACACACTGGCTGTTTATTCTCTCTCTCTCTGTGTTTTGGCTTTTTCTGTATGTCTGGAGTTTTTAAAGTGGCTGTGCTTACAGCAGATAGGCAGCTGGTAACACCGCGGTACTTTGAGATATATATACTGTATATATATAACCAAACACTAGATCAGGGGAAGGTCATGATTGCCAGGGAAAGCAAATAATCAAACATGAACCTTGCATGCAGTAAAAGTCACTTTGGAGGAAAGTTTCTGCTAAATGCATGAATATAAAGACAATAAATCTGAATAATACCATGTTTTGGCTCAATAAAACAATTCATCTCAACAATTCTTCTAATGAAATGCTGTGTTGAGTTAAAATATATAGAGATAGATTACTCTGCTGAATGCATAAATGTAAAATGTAGATGTTCAAAAAATGTATTACAATTATAAAATATAAATATAAACACAGCGTATGAATAATATACAATAAATATTTTGTTTATATAAAATAATTTAAATATAAATAATAATTAAAATTATAACAAATGTCTTAAATTAATAAATCAATCAATAAATGTGTCAGTTATGACAACTTCTATAATAAAATACCAAAATATTTTTGACAATTTTAGTTTACAGCTACAGCTTATTTAGAAACAAAAAAATCAAATAACAGATTTTTTTTTTTTACGATATTAAGGTAATGTAATTATTAATATAGTACTGTAAGTCAAAAAATTTATCAAAACAATGTTTGAAACTTGAGGCTTGACTAAACCAGTTTAATAAATAGAAATAGAATTTGAAAGCATGTGAGTTGTGGTTATGTGAGTTATACCGTGAACGTATTCCTGCTCTTCATTAGTGCTTTAGAGCTGCTGTGGTGTGTTTCTGAAGAAGTGTGGTGTGTGTGCAGCATCTGTTAGTGAGTCTGTGAAAGAGTGAAGAATCAACACAACACCGCGGCTCCTGCAGAGGAAATACAGCAGCTCCCTTCAGTGTGTGTGTGTGTGTGTGTGTGTGTGTTTGCCAGACTGTGTATTTTCATCTGTAAGAACACAGCAAGGTCACTTTTAGCCCTGAGAACAAGCACGCACTCTCACACACAGACACACACACACACACACACACTTACACACACACACACACACACACAAAGCTCGTCCATTATCCCAGTCAGAAGATGTTTTCCCAGCTGTGTTTTCTCCCCAGTGCTGTGCATCAGTCTTTAGAGATACACACTTATTCTGTGTGTGTGTGTGTTGTGTCCTTCCAATTAGCTTAAAAGCCAGAAGTCAATGACGGTAGTAACAACCTTTCTCTGTCTCTCACACACACACACACCGTCCTTGAGAATTTTCTTGGATTGCTGTTTTTGTGAGATTGATGATGATGATGATGATGATGGTGTTGTCTTTTTGTGGAGGATGCAGTGTGTGTGTGTCTTCCTCTCTCTCTCTCTCTGTCTGTGTGTGTGTGTGTGACTTTAATTTCACACACTGGAGTTAAAGTCAACATGAAGGAACATGTCTATTGTGTAAAGTGACGCTCTTCAGAGTAATACAGGATATTCAACAAGAAACGTGTTGTTCTGAGTAAATATTAATCTTGATTTCATGTTGACTTTGAGTTTTTTAATATTCTTCTGTTTGACTGACTGTGTATTTACATATAAAATCATTCTCTATAAACTCTATAAACACAGAACAGCTGGAGCTGAACAGAGTCAGCACCACGTCTAACACTATTACAGTAAATACCTGCCCTCCACTAATATTGGAACCCAATTATTGCTGCGTCCTTTTCCCAAGATAACAGCGTAACCTGTAACGCCTGAAGAGCATTCCTTCATCCAGAATCACTACAGACCCTTTAGATTAGATGGCAAAAGCTTCATGTTGTGCTCCGTGACTCATTCTTGTGTTTTTTTATATGTTTGTGTTTGGATTATTGTCCCAGTGGAAGACAGAGCCATGGCACGCAATAAGATTTCTAAGAGAGTCAGTGAATTATTGATTTGTTATCTGTTGGTATTTGATAGAATCCATGATGCCATGCGTCTAAACGAGACGTCCAGGACCTCCAGCAGAAATATAGACCCACAACATCAAAAACCCAATATACACATGGAGTACTCTTTATCCCTGTGCTGCTGTGATTGCTGCTAAAAAACACATATTTTAGTTTCATCTGATCATAGAAGCCAGTCCCATTTGTAGTTCCAGTCCTGTCTGACAACTGAACACGCTGGAGATAGTTTCTGGATGAGACCCTCCTGAATGTAGGAGCTGTTTGACTATTATTTTAAAGGTTTTCTGACCCTGATACAGACACACATCCTCTTCCAGGCATGTTTCCTAACATTGTGTGTTGATTGGAAATTCTTCATTATTTCTCTGACGGTGGAAATGGTCATTTTCATTGATCTAGCTCTTTTCTTAAAGCCACTTCACTGATTGGTGAAGCTCAATTATCTTCTGCTGCACATTATAAATACATGTGGTTTTTCTCATTGTGTTGATGATTAAGAGATGTGAGCTTTGTTTTCCCTCTTGTATATACTTCTGTGAAACAGGAAGCCAGGGCTGGATATTTTCATGTTCATAATCACCCTGGAGTGCTCAACATTGTGAATATGAATGGGAATATACTTCAGAGATATTCTGCTCATTCTAGGGGTGCCAATGATTGTGGTCAACATTTATCAGAGAAAAACATAGCATTTCACAAGAATTTCTCCCTATTTTTTCAGTTGTTGTTCTTCTTTTTTTTTTTTGAATGAAAGCTCAAAAGGATAAACAATGCAGATTTATTTTCACAGCCACCTCTGCTCAGATTTACCAACACTGTTAATAGTAGTGGAGGACACTGTATATTAATATTTTAGATTAGCTACATGTTTATCTTTCAGTTGTCGTGCAAATATATTTTTTATGTGAAGTAATTTTGGTTTTTTAATTTTATTCCAGTAATAACAATTGCTTCAAATTATTTCAGTTTTAATAATTTAAGAACATAAATGTGTTTTATTTCAGTGTTAATTTTATTAGTATTCACTATTTTAAACATATTTCAGGTTGAGTAATGTTGATGCTTTAAATGCATTTTTTTTAGTTTAGTTAAATTTGATACTTTTAGATTAGGTTTACAATAAATGTGTGTTCATGCAGATAGTGTGCGTGAGTGTGTGTGTGCACGTGTGCGTGTGTTTTTGTGTCGTCACAGGCCTGATTCACTGAATCATCTGCTAAATGTGCGTCTGATTCTCCCTGTGAGAGGAAATGAAATGAAAGATACATGCAGCATGTACTGCAAAAAGCTGATCACAATCACTGATCATCAAGGAGAAATCGTTTGAGGATTTTCATACACGTGTTATTTTTGCAGAGGCCTCTCCCTAATGAGGATATTTTATTAGTATTAAAGCACACACTGGTCTTTGTGGAAACGTCTTTCAGCAGAAGTATGTAGTTAAACTGATGTGTACAGTAATTGTAACTGATGAATCATTCTTTACAGGGATTCAAATCAGTTGACTGAGCCGCTTCGTTCTTTCGTGTGTATCTGTGTGTTATTCTGCAGATTCCAGAGCTCGTATCTCATCACACTGAACTCACTCGTGTGTAAAACATGATTTGTTTTGTCAGAAGCGCTGCAGGATCACTGCGTTGGGTTTCGCTCGAGAGGCTGCAGACTTGTTAACTCACTCACACCTTTACTGAGAGATGCTCTCGCTGTGAGATCGGCTGACGTGTGTGTGTGTGTGTGTGTGTGTGTGTGAGCACACCTGTACAAGAGCTTAAAAACTTTCACCTTCCAGCACCACAAAAACGCTTCCGTTGCCATGGTGATGAAAAGCACCGAAAGAAAAAGTTTTTTTTTAACCACCCACTCTAACCAAAACCACCCACACCGACTGATGAGATCATCTCTCGCTCTCTTTCTCTCTCGATCGGCAGCATCACACACACACACACATCTGTTTGTATTGTTCAAGGCTGCATTAAATGGATTAAAAATGACATTTGCTACAATGTTGCAAAAATTTTACAATGAACGTTAAATGTTCCAAAAGTAAATGCTGTTCAAAAATTATATCACACAAATATTGTGCCATTTTCAGCACTGATGATAATCAGTGTGTTGAGCAGTAAATCAGTATATTATGATGATTTCTGAAGATCATGTGACACTCAAGACTGGAGGAATGATGCTGAACATCACAGAAATAAATGGCCGATTTTTACTGTTAATATTTGACTATTTTGACTGTGTCTTTGGCACTGGTGAGCACTTCTGTCATGTCCGTGTCTCTGTCTCTGCTGGTGTTTTCAGTCTTTTGTCTGTCTTTGGTTCACATTCTCTTCACGTCTGCTCTCTCGTTTATCAGAGATTGAATTCTGCTCTGTCATTCCAGAACAATTTAGATACGCTGTTAAACTTAATTGAAATATCCTTTCTGTTTCTCTGTGACCCTCTCTCTCTCTCTCTCTCTCTCTCTCACACCTTTAACACCACACACTTTCAGATTTCTCCGAGCAATTTCAGAGAAACTTTGTAAGATCCAATTATTTATTGTTTCTCTGGGTGTTTTCGTCTGTTCTGCTGTCGGGATCTGTCCGTTTCTCGTTCCTCTCATTAATTAGCGTTTGTTCTGTGTTCTCTAACGAGAGACGAAAGTCCCTCCACGCTCGCGTCATGTCCTTCATCGCCATGGAAACGACACATTACATACCCGCTTCGACACACTATTTATGAACTTATGGAAGCTTTCAACAGTTCGCTTTCCTTTCTGTGATGCACTGCATAAACCTGCAGTCACACACACAAACACACACACACACACACACTTTGCCTTGCTATCCTTGTGGGGACTCTCCATAGGCGTAATGGTGTTTCTACTGTAC
>JAUCNO010000989.1:8435-24003 GCA_032353835.1 Enteromius viviparus
ATTTTGTTGATACAGATTTCATTTGCTTGGTAATAGCAAAAATGCAAAAAATGTATTCAAAAGATGATGCACACTTTTAAAAGAACATAAAATTAAATATAAAAAAATATTTATATCTTTTCCTATCACTGTGAAGTGACCACACAGAATATGAAGAATATAAAAAAAAATCAGGAGTCAGCTTGTCCATGGTAACCTTTAAGATATCAGCATTTTCTCAAAATTTTTTTTGCTAATATAAAAAAAAATGGTTTAAAGGCTGAAATTTAAAGTTTATCATTATATAAAACTTTTTGTTTTATTGAGAACCTGCATCTGAATTTTAAATTATCCACAAATTAACAGTAATTTTACAGTTTAATGTGGTACTATAGACATTACCCTTCCCTGCTCACATGGTATTAATTTGATTTTGCAGGTCTTAAAAAAGGTCTTGAAAAGTCTTAAACTTGAGCCTTAAAATCCTGCAGAAACCCTGTATTTATATCAAAAAGAGAAAGTGTGATGTGCAGTATGTCAGTTTATGTAAAGTTCCATCTTCTGAATAAATATTAATTTCTTTGGAATCATATAGGAAGCATGTAACTATGACCATTAAAACATTCAACAATTAATATTTGGTCTGTGTAATAAATTATCTCTCTCTACAGGGAGATAGTGTTTAGAGTATCAGAGGTCATGATCATGTATGGCTTCTTTCATCTATTTGATGCCATTGCGGTAAGATTTAATTTATGCAGTATTTTATTTCTAACTAAATTTTGCACTTGAACAAAAGTCTGGTTTTCCAGTTTATCTGAACATCTGTAAATATGTATTTAGTTATTAATTAAATTTCCTTAAAATATAATTTTTTAATAACTGCGTGGTTTTATTCTCATGTTTGTAATTTGCTTTCAATCTTTATTTTTGGTATTCACCTCAGTTATAATCTATCTATCTATCTATCTATCTATCTATCTATCTATCTATCTATCTATATATATATATATATATATATGTTTTTTTTTTCTGTCTGTAGTGCATTACAGGTGGCATTGTCAGAGGTGCTGGAAAGCAGCTATTCGGTGCTCTTTGTAATATTGTGGGATATTATTTTGTGGGATTCCCAACTGGAGTGTCTCTGATGTTTGCTCTCAGCATGGGCATAATTGGTAGGTTTCTTTTGAACACATTCAAGCCTGAGAAATCCTTTAATAACATAGAATATATGAAATAAAAAAAAGAACATTCTCAGTGACTTTTAATACACTTGAACAATCTGTGTAATCTACATATACTGTACATGTAAAGAGATTAACAAAAAAAACATATTCAAAGAAATGTTATGAGATTCACAAAAAAACCTTACAGTTTTTAAAATATTCACAAATAAATAAATTAAAAAAGTAAACAAAAACAAAAAATTCCACAAATGCGCAGGCTCTCCCCACCGTTTGCACAAGCTAATCAGATCAGCCACACTTCGCTAACCAGTCGTAGCATGTTCTTGTTATAGCCATTAATGTTTTGCTTTACGTTCAGAACAGTCACCCAGAAATATTTATTTTATCTATAGTGATATGTGCTATAATTGGTCAGCGAAGAGTGCTTGTTGGTGGTTGGAGTTTGTGCATTTGTCAGCACAAGGCTAGGAATGTTTAAAAATCCACACATTTTTTATTTGTGAATTGAATTCATTATTGTGAAACTCTAAGATTTATTTGTATACATGTTTTTTTTTTGTTAATCTCTTTACATTTATTTGTGAATAATGATAATGATAGGGATAATTTACTTGGAATAATGCAACAAAAATACAGTATCTCCATATTGGAGATCATGCACCTAAATATGATACTGACCAGTTGATAGTGTATACAAACAATGCATTTCATTTCATTTATTTGAACCTGTTCTTATATCTGTAGCAAAATCGGCACAGAGAACAATTTCATATTATAGAGTGCTTGTTGCTGCATCAGAACAATTGTGTAAATGCTTCAGCTTACAGGTATATGGTTAGTAATTGGCTCCTACATCGACTGCAAAGACTGTTCAACATGTCCGCAGACCACAATATGCACAATGCTTATTGTCACACACAAGGCAACGCCTACGGATATGGAGTAAAAGAGCATTCAGTTATCTTAGATCTTGATTAAGATGCTTTCTGAAAACACACTGCAAACTGCTTCAGCTGCTACTATAACACTGGCCAAATAATTGAATGTTAAGCAGTCATTACTACCAGTTTGAATTAAGCACCTATCATCATTAAAGAACTTTGTATTTCCATTTTGTTTTTATACAATGATGCAGAAAGAAAGTGAATGATACAATGATGCAGAAAAAAATGATGCTGAACTAACACATAGTACATTCATTTAATTAAAAGTTTGACTTTACGTGTTTTAAAAGTTTATTAGATGGTTAAACTTAGTTACCATGCTAAATTCATTCATCAATCTTTTCTTATCTTTTTTCTTGATTGTTAGGTCTGTGGATTGGTTTTTTTGGATGTGTTTTCCTACAGTCTTTGTTCTTTATCATCCTCATTTGCAAACTGGACTGGAAAAAAGCCACTCAAGAGGTTTGTCTGTTTTCTTAATCCACATCTACATTCTGTTTTGGTAATTAATGACTTAAGCCTTTATATTTATATTTTCAGGCCTTGATAAGAGCAGGTGTACAAGCCTCTAAGACTGAAGATGAATCTTATGCTATGGAAAATAAGGGCTGCACAGAAAGTACGTACTTCATGTGGCGCATTGAAAATCGACAAAATTCCCTGTTGATTGATAACATTGTCAATTGTCTTTTTACAGAAGTACCACAGAAATCCCAGCACACTGAAGAAGGCCAGATAGATGCAAACACAGATGTGGAAGGGCTCGGTGAGGGAGCAGGAATAACAAATGATGGCACAAAGATCACTGTTGGCGTGTTTTTGACCACCAAACAGCTTGTTATCCGTCGAGGACTTGCAGTTCTCTTCATGCTGCTCATACTAGCTGGAGGGATTCTGTTAAATGAGGTGCTCACTGGATTTCTTAGATGAGCATAATAAATACAGAGCTTTGTCTGCAAACCAAATATTTGTTTAAGAAATACACCATTGGCTGGGCCACCTAAGCAAAGTTAATAGTATTTGAGGCAGATGATTGTGTTTTATTTATTTTTCTATTTATATTTTAATCCCAAGCAGCCTTTTTGCAATCTCTGACATCAGATATCAGAGATTCTTAAATGTGTCATGGACTTGCACTGTGAAAGAAAAACATTTCTGGAAGTGATGTTTTTTTTTTGTTGTTGTTTTCACAATAATACTTGACATTTATTTGTAATTTTTGGGGGTTTTTTTGTCATGCAAATTTCTGATGAAGACCATTTTTACCCAGGAAAAAAAATCCTATGAATGTATATTTCTTTTACTAAAATATTCATATACCTGTCAAAGATTTAAGACAAATGTTTCAAATGTGGATATTCTCTAGGAGAAAATAAGGTTACACTTTATTTTAAGGTGTTCTCGATACAGTGTAATTATGCATTGTACAACTAGTACAGCTGAGTAATAATAATTAACTACATGTACATACTATATGGTTAAGCTTAGGGTTACTTGCATGTAATTATGCGTAATTTGTTATATAAGTTATATAAGTACATATGTTATATAAGTAAATTTAATATGTGTAACAAGGACACCTTACAATAAAGTGTGACCAAAAATTATTAAATTAGCCCAGCCAACTTGAACCCACAGAGAAGCCTGCATAGGGCAATATTTTGCTTTTACACAAGATTCCTGTAGCCATTAAACATTTCAGAACAATGATAAATGTGACAGCACTTTTAGCCTATGTTTAGTTAGTTTGCATGGTGTTCACCAGCAATGAAATAAAACTGTGATCCTTTCGTTATTGTCTTGAATTAAACACTTAAATGCAATGAAATAAATCTTTTAACTCAACTTAACCTTATTGTAAACTGATTACTGAATAATACCACACAAAGTGTGTGCCACCTAATGCTGTAATTTACAGTTTTGAAACTTTTGAAGGTGTAAAATGAGATTTACAGGCATTCATGGATGTGTAATATGTTGAAAATGTCCAAAAATTATGGACAAATGCATTGTTTGGTCACAGATTGAGAATTCTTGACCACTGAAGAGATGGATGGGATAGATGGGATGGATGTCTTAGATAACCACAATAATTAACTGTTGTGTCAAAACATTTTTTTCATTTTATTACAGTATGTGTATTTATACCTTGTTTGTTTTAGACTTGAAAATACATACAAAGACCATGATCTTGATAATGATGTACTTAAAGATGGTAGTTTACACAAAAATGAAACCTGTCATTAACTCGCTGTCAGGTTTTTCTAAACATGTATGAGTATATATATATATATATATATATATAGGCTATATATATATATTTTTTTTTTTCTGTTGAACACAAAGGAAAGAATGTACTTGAAGATGAGTAAGGTATGACAGATTTTTCATCTTTGGGGTGAACTATCCCTTTTATTATTTAAAATTATTTTTATTGTAAATGCAAAATGTGTACTGCTATTAATAACTGATCAGACAACAGTTTCTCTTCAGCACATACATTCTCAATAAATGCATTGACCGAAACACAACTCTTAAATTGTCTTTTTTGTTTAACATGTCTTTATTAAGTTTTCACATTTTTAAAACAAAAACATTTCAATCCCCAACCAAACCCCAGGCAGGCATATATAATTACACAATAGTAAGTTACAAAATTAGCTAGATCCTTCCTACATATAAAACTTCACACATCTAATGCATCTTCAATATTTTCAGAAAGTTCAGAAACACCTCCCAGATGTTCGGGAATTCAGATGCTTTCTTCTTTGCTATATATCTAAGCTTTTCCAGAGCCAAACAAGATAATAGGTTTCTTAGCCATAGTCCAAGAGAGGGGCAATCGGCCTTTTTCCAATACAAAGCAATAGACCGTCTGGCTTGCAGTAAACATAGATCTACCATTTTTTTCTCTTTTACAGACAAGGAACAATTTTCTGCATATAAATTCAATACACATAACAAAGGACATGTTGTGACTTGAGAAGAAGTAAATTGAGAAATGTACTGGGTCACCCCATCCCAAAATTTTTTAATCTCCTCACATTCCCAAACACAGTGATAAAAAGTACCAGGGAATTTATTGCATTTAAAACAGAGATCTGGGATATTTGGGTTAAATTTATTTAATCTTACAGGGGTTATATATGTTCTTATTTGTCACAGCTGGGGTGCGTGCGAGTAGCAAAGAGAGTGAGAGACTCTAGCGAATAAACTGCTACACATTTAATGACTCAAAAGCTCCAAAGTACCCAAAAACAAACGCTGTCGAGGCAGCGGAAAAAGGCACACACGAGGATACAAAAAGACACCGGAATCAGCAACATTAACAAGACCTGAATCCGAACGAAAAGACATGGGTTTTTAAATGGTTACAAATCATACAGAAAGTGGGGACAGGCGCAAAAACAACAGGTGAGACGAATTAACTGATGAGGAATAGACCAAACGGGACCAGACTAAACCAAAATACATACAGACACGGGGGAGCACGAAACTAGACAGACACAGAATGTGACATTACCCCTGGGCACACTGGAGACCGGCCCCAGGAGGCCTACATGCCGCCTGCCTCCAGGGTGGATCAAGATGTCCAGACAACCCACATCGGGAGGAACAGTCCACACACCGTCCATAAACATTTGTCCCTCCCGCCCACCCTTCCCAGGACCCACCCCTTACTGCCCCCCCCAAAAAAGTTCTTGGGGCAGCTCCCCAGGGGGCACTCAAAAGGTCCAATGACAGGGGGACGCCAAGGAGGGCGTACAGGGTCCTCTGCTACGGGTTGTGGAGGAGCGGGCCAATCTGGCAGCAGGTCCGCTGCTACAGGCTCTGGAACTGCCCCAACTGGATCGGACACTGGAACTGGAACCGGCTCTGGAACTGCCCGGACTGGAACGGGCACTGAAGCTGGAACAGGCTCTGGAAACACCTGGACTGGAGCAGGCACTGGAACTGGAGCGGGCTCCGGAAACACCCGGACTGGAGCGGGCACTGGAACTGGAGCAGGCTCTGGAACTGCCCGAACTGGAACAGGCACTGGAACTGGAACGGGCACAGGAACTGGAACCGGCTTTGGAACTGCCCGGACTGGAACAGGCCCTGGAACTGGAGGGGGAACAGGAACTGGAACCGGCTTTGGAACTGCCCGGACTGGAAAAGGCACTGGAGCTGGAACGGGCACAGGAACTGGAACAGGCCTTGGAACGGCCCTGACTGGAACGAACTCGGGAACTGGAACCGGCTTTGGAACTGCCCGGACTGGAACAGGCACAGGAACTGGAACCGGCCTTGGAACGGCCCTGACTGGAACGAACTCGGGAACTGGAGCGGGCACTGGAACTAGAACAGACTCTGGAACTACCCGGACTGGAACAGGAACTGGAACAGGCTCTGGAACTACCCGGACCGGAACAGGTATTGAAACTGGAACAGGCTCTGGAACTACCCGGACCGAAACAGGCACTGGAACTGGAATGGGCATTGAAACCTCCCGGACTGACGTGGGCTCCTCGTCCATCTCCTCAGCCGCCAACTGGAGAGCACGGCGGCATTTCCTCAAGACCGCCATCAAGTCCTCATACAAGAGGATCGGAGGAATGGAGCCCGAACTGGTGAATATGTGCGCGCTCGCGCAAGCAAACGCCATCTTCTCATCTGAGGTCTTGTTCTGTAACGTAGCTCGTTGGCGTGTGTACGCAGGACAGAGCGGAGAACACGACTGAGTAAATGCAAAATACTTTTTAATACTAAACTCCAGAACAAGAAAGCAAAAAGCTGACGAGGCAGCAAACTTACACACACGAGGGCAAAAACAACAGCGAACATCACATTAACAAGACCTGAACGAAAACGAAAAGACATGGGTATTTAAAGTGCTACAAATCATACAGAAAGTGGGGACAGGTTCAAAAACAACAGGTGAAAACTAAACGGGACCGGACTAAACCAAAATACATACAGACACGGGGGAGCATGAAACTAGACAGACACAGAATGTAACACTAACGACCGATAAATAGTGCAGAATCCCAAAACTAATATTAAAAGCTGACTTTGAATCCAAGATTTCCTTTTAAGTGTTTATTAGCACCCTTACTATTTTTAAATCACTTTAAATCTCTATTTAAAATCTAATCTCAAGTTTAATTTTCATGCACTGGGATGGATGCCTGAACAAAACTCAGATTCATTGTAACTAATTGTCTGATATCAGTAAGTTAGTTGAACTACCTTGCTAATACGCTTGTCATGTCTCTGTGGGTACATTGTGTGTGTTTGATTGAGCGTGTGCAGAATCAGCAATATTCAAAAATACCCTCTTAATGAAATATATCGACGTGCACAGTCTTCTGGAGCGATCAATGCTAATAATTGATCCAATTACTATGACGGGCAGGATTCAGTGACACAAAGTAAATATCCGTGCAACACAGTGTCCTGTGAGAGTACAGTAATACGAACTGATTTAATTGACATGCGGCTCAGTCAATTCTACATCTGCCTCTCTTCCAACCAACTAAACAAACAATAACAGCACTACAGCTCAACCGATAACATCAGAAATGAGAAAATAGAAAGAATACAACATGCTTTTTCAGAGAAAGTGTGTGTAATACATCAAACACTTTCCTATTTGGTCTTTTTTACAATTAAATAAAAAAACTAGCTAGTTTAAAACCTGATGCGGACAGCTTATCAAAGGCAACTGAATTTATGACTGGATATTACAATTGAACCAGCCATTGTTCTAGTCTATTGTCTTTATACTGTAAGTAATGTTGTCCTCAATGTCTGAGAGAGCCATTGAGCTTTGCAACAGGCATCCCATGAGACGGCGCAAGTCGGAGGCTATAATAACTTTCATTGTCTTACGTTCAGTTCAGCTTAAATAATTAATGGCCTGTGCGGGAAGATGGACATCACCACCTCCCCGTGCCTGTCTGGAGGGACAGAGCAGCGAATGGGTTGAGGAGCAGTTTGAATGTATTTAAGAGGATTACCACTAATGAGATGAATATCACTAAAGAGATAGAGCTTGATTAATATTGGGAGTGTTTTGAGAGCTTTGAAAGACAAGTAGGAGGTAAACAATATATGCAAACGCACATCTGCAAATCTCTTAACCCCTATTTCTGATTGGCAGGTGTTTAAGGTATTAATGAGCAAAAACAACACAACTGAGCCTCACAAATGCCATGGTTTTACTGTAATGCAATAGAGACTACCCCGAAATAAAACGAATTATAGAGATATGTGTGGCAGGTGAGCTACACAGAGAGGTTTTAAGGGCTCACGCCACACATCTAAACACTGATGTCAGCAGAAACCGGGTCTGCAGCTCTGTTGGTGGGCCATAAGTATACAAAGCCTCTCAAGACTTACCAACACATCAATAAAACGCCGCCTTGTACCGTCTCATTTCTTAAGATGACACCTGTTTCAACAAAGGCTTAGGGCTTAAAATATTTTAAAAGGAGCTTTTATTAAAAGGCTTTATTTAATTATAAATTGTTATCAGAAACTGTCACTATTGTTCAAAACCTTGTAAGATGTCTTTGAAAGAAATCTTAAGGCTGACTTTACAGTTTTTAGTAAAATTGTAAAGTATTCTTACAATTTTAAAACAACTATAGAATGTATTTTATTTCTGTCATGGTAAAATGTCATTTTTAGCAGCCATTACTTTTTTAATGTCACATGATCTTTTAGAAATGATTAGTATTATATAATTATATAATTATTAATATCATCTACACGCTCAAAAATAAAGGTGCTCTTCACAGCAATGCCAAAAAAAGAATTATTTTTGGTTCCACAAATAAAATTTCAGTCAAAGGTTCTTTAAAGAACCATCTCTTTCTTACATTTTTAAAATCTGAAAAACCTTCTTTTGCTACAAAGAACCACATTTTGTGGAAAAGAAAGGTTCTTCTGATATAGAATGATTTAGACAAAAAAATTATTTTCTGCACCTTTTGAAGCACCTTTACTTTTATCCTGAAAAAAGTTGTTATATAATATTGTAATTATTAAATAAAGTAATTATTTGAAATAGAAATATTTTGCAACACTGAAAATATCTTTATTGCCATTTGTGATCAGTTTAATGCATCCTTAAAATAAAAAAATCACTGACCCTGAACTTTTGTATGGAACTATGTAGCATCTCTCATTGAGTTGACATTATAACATTCACTTATTTCATTCTAACAAGATCCAATCTGAAAAAGAATGTCAGAGACAGAAAGAAACACAAAAAAACAATTACTACTCAACTACAAAACCCAAATGAGAAACATTTTGATTCAAATACACATGTTAAATGAGTGTAAGCTAATATAATAAAAGAAAATTCTGTGTGCTCCAAGCCAAATAGCAATGAATGATAGACATTCAGAATCCACAGAGCTTTCTTTAGAATTCCAAGGGCACATATTCCATGTAACTAAAGACGGCAGACAGATGTAGTTTAATCACAGTACTAAGAGAACAGCTGTTCTTGTAATACAATGAAATGCGCTTGTAATCAATAGTGTCCTTGGACGTGATATTATATGAATGTGTTACTCTGAATCCAGAAAGGTGAAAGAGGAGTATCAGTGTTTGATTGATTTATGAAGATTGATTGAATAGCCCCTGTGAGATTAGATGAAGGTTGAGATTATGAAGGGTGCGCTTGCCAAATATGAGGGATTGTGTATGCGAGCATGATACATGTGTGCAACTTCAGAAGCTGACATGCTTTTTTTGAAAGCAAATCAGCAGCAAAAGTATGGATGAATTCTAGAAAAAGCGTGCTACAGACTTGATAAAGGAATAAAAATCGATAAATTCGATCAGATTTAAAGAGAACACTACCAACTAATATGTGTGCAACAGTTCAATCTCTGTATATCTTCAAACGAATCCAACCTGTTCCACATACAGAAACCATTTCCATTAATAGAACTCTTTCCCTTAACGATGACAAAATCGAGTAGACATCTCAGAAGATCCACAAGCTTCAAAGCACAAAAAGGCATGACATCCTGCTGGGAGTGTGATGGAAGCAAAATAGAGCAAAGGCATGAAAGAAACGTAACGTATTCTGCAGAAAACTTACCTAACAGGCTCGAGGCTTGCCTTCGTTTAATAGGCAGAGCTTCCAGACACTTTGAGAACAACAATCACCTGTCATCTATGAAGATGTGAGAGGCTTTTTTCTTTCCGTGGCACACATGTCCTCATTCAGAGCGAGTGTAGATGGATAAAGGGAAGACAGTGACAGGAAATGTAACAGTTTAGTTAAGTGTTGGATTCTTTCCTCTGAAGAGCATCGGGTGGGCTGGGAATGTGGGGGTGAAAAAGAGGGTAACCACCAGACAAAGGGGGAATGATACAGAGTTTCTTTATCACTGTTCTTTTCTTCAGCAGGAGACTATAATTGCCAATTAAAATAACAAACCGCAGTGCGAGTCTTACTGCGAAAATGGGCTCACTCAACTAAGTAGGAAGCACCTAAGGAACGGCTCACTTATGGCAGCTATCTCCTAAATGCAGGAGTGTAACACAATTTCCCACAGGTCATTGCATAGACTGGATAGTGCACCGACTTAAATATATTCTACTAGTATGGAATTCATTTCTTTGCAGCACCAATTATGTTGCAGAGAAGAACAGAATAAAGAGGAGCACTGCGTTTAAATCTTAAATTAGGAAATGAGAACAAAATGCATTAGATTGCAAAATTGAAGACGTTATTATTCAACGCTGGCAATAATGTTATTTCTTTGTCCAGAATTCTTCGTAGTTACATTTCAGAATTACACCACTGTTGCCCAAATTCTTTCACTGCCAGCAGATAAATCACCTGTTAACTGCCGACTGGTACCTGTGCCAGATTTAGGGTTTATGTTTTTGCCCATAAAGGGAAAGTCAATGGGATCCAAAATAGAGGATGGCTCGTTTTATAGATTAACCGTTAAATTAAACTAAATCTTTGAATCTATTTCATATGACAATAAAATAAAAAAGCAATAACAGCATCAGTAGTGTACCCTTATAGAATATATATATACATATATATATATATATATATAATATATATATATACACACATTTCATCTGCGATTAAATCATTTTTTCAGGTTTTCTTACTTTAAAGGGATTTTTTAAAATTCATATTACTGATTTTAAAAATCATCTGTAATCAACCACATTTTGAGATATTATATACAGTACAGTATGTAACCCCAGTGACTTATCTTTTATCTCGTTCTAACCAGATACTATTTTAAAAGTTAAATTCTACTTAAAACAAATTAAATCTAAAAGTACAATAAGAGAACACTGTGAATTACAAAAATAACTAAATATATAAAATCCCTAAAATCTTTCTTTTCAATTTATAATTTATATGCCTTCGTGAAATTCTGTGCTTATGAGCATTTGATGTGAGTACAGTGTAAACTTTAATTAAGCTTAAGTTTAGATTTAGTTACTTTTTTTTTTTTAACACACGACAGCAAAATCTTCTCCAATTTCAATAATAAAGGAGAAAACCATCCCTCATGTGAGTCTGTGCTGTCTTCCAATTTTAACTAAAACCCTAATCATTCCCCATGCCAGCGGCTTAACGTGCTGTCTCTGCCACACTTCCCCCCATCCCACATCTCTAGCACTCAACCCCGCCTCATCATGCCCCATTTCTACCAAAGAGAGAAAGAAAGAGAGACCTTCACACCATGCCACAGAGGAACGAGCAAACGCTCTGGTACTGCAAGCCGTTTGATCTTTATCCGTGGTGCTACAGATCTATTTTAGGATGCGCCTAAGCTAAAGTGATGATTTCTTTTACTTCAAATTCTTCAGAATAAATAGAAGAGAGAAATAAGTGGGAAAAGAGGGTAAATATACAAACCTCAAAGAAACTATTTTTATACCTGGAGGTGCCTATCCAATAAAAGTAACTTATTTGCCCCCAAAACAGCTTAGAAAACACACTGTCACAATATGAATGCTGAATTATGGCCTTTCAACACTGCACATACACTCAAAAAAACAAGTCTTTATTTCAGCATGGATATTAACAGGTTACAATATTCACACTGCTTGTGTAATCAGTAAGGTGCTGTGTAGCTGTGAGTTTGGTACTGAGGCTTTTTCTGCCAAACATGTGCTAAATTCACACTTCTTTTCACACTATTATTATCAATCTTTTGCAACATCAGCTTAAATGATGCAATGTAACAATGCAGTGGTTTTCAAACAAAAAAAATTTATTATCTTGATCAGAATGATCATTTTTTTAACATATACTGTTATCGGTGCAATTTAAATAGCAGAATGCAAAATTAATATCAAATTTAGTGAATGTCAAAAAATCATTATGCTGAACATACTGCATTAATATTAATTCATTAGTTCACTCATTACCATTGGCAGCACTCATTTTTTCTCATCCCTGACATTATAGAGAAAATTACTTATGACTTGTTAGATGTCCGTCAGCATTTTCAAGCACTACAACAGTACATTTTTTTCATAAATTCATAATTCTAACTGAAACCACACACTTTAAGCAGTACTGTATATAAAGTTTGGGGTGTAGCTTCTGTCATAAGAAGACAATTTGTCATCTGAATGGAAATGTGGTCTTTCCTAAAACAAATTAAATTTTACAAGCTTGTAATAATTTTTAAAAGGCCATCTTCCAATAAACATATAACTTATTTTAAAATTATGAAAGGCACTGCTTGCATGCGTGTCTAAGATGGACAAAATTATTGAAAAAGAGCACTGTTTGCAAAAAAGCAGCATTCTGTCAATGTCATAAAGGCTCTTTACGGCAAATGCGTGTTCTAGACAAGCCTTCAAATAAAAATAAAAAGCATTATGCTTTAAAAGCATTAATGACCATGTTATGGAGAACCAAAAATTGAAAGTAAAAGTGAAATGGTCGCTGTGGTAAAAAGAAGCGCAGAAACAATAAATTATTGCAGGAGGAAAATGTCCCAGGGCCGTTAAATCAAAGAGAAAGTGAAGGGGAGAGAGAAATAGAAAGAGGCCCGTGGAAGGAGACACATGGTTTGGGTAATGTGTTGTGACAGTAATCAGCGGCTCCTGATCCAAGAGCTCTGCTTGAAAAGGAGAAAGCAGGTAAAACAAAAAGCGAGTATGCAGTCGCTCCCATGTGGCTACATTTTTGCTACTGCAGTCCTTCTCTTTTATGGCATACTTAGAGATAGATCAGTATGTCCTCTCAGACGGGGATGGGAAAATAAAGATAAATAGTGGTTGTGGGCCTATATACCCCCATCTATAAATCACAATAAGAAACAAACAAAGACTACTCTACCCAACATGCACTAATGGAGAAGCAAGAAGCGTATTTCTATTAAATTCTCATTTTACTTCTGCAGCATCTCTCAATATCCATACACTCATTGTTGCAGCTTGATGCCTAAATAAATGCAGTCCTTGAAATTATATGGCAACAGCAAGAATTCTTTGATCCAAACAAGACAGTTTGCCAGGCCATGCTTCGGGTTGGCGTGTCTTGCGAAGGTCACGCTGTTTTGAGCAGGGAGTTTCCCCTCAACGAGGGGTATGACCGATGCAGCGTTCCCTTACAGGCCAATAAGAGGCCAAAGAAAGGCCAAGGTGGGGCCAGAACTCTGTCTAACCCACAATGATGTGGTGCATATTGGCCCAAACTGTCCATTCACACAAGCCGCAAGTGTGTCTCAGAGCGCTGAGAACATTCCTGCATTACCATGGCAGCCACCATTTACAATCATCAACAACCATCAGCACAAAACACTCTGAGCAAGGCTAGACTTCTCATCTTGGTGTAGCCGATATTAATCCTATTTTTCGGGCCTGATTATAGCACTAAAACATGAAAAATGTCAGTTCCCCTTCAGTCGAGTTCACTTCGACGTTACATATGGGATCTCATATGTAACGTCTCCGTTCCTTCCTTCAGGGAACGTGGGTTACCGTTGTAACCTTAGACGATTTTCATGATCACCTTTACAATTCTTTCGATTAAATCACTGAAAATACAGCTTTGCTATTGCATAAATAACCATTTTTGCAGCCTTGGAGAACATATGAAATTTCTGTCACATTTTCTTTTAAGGTTCAATTCTCGCTATTAACAAACCATTAACTACAACTTTTGCCACAATAAACTTGTAATTTGTTACTTAGTAATAGTTAGTTGTTAAGTTTAGGTATTGGACTTGGGATGTAGAATATGATCATGCAGAATATCAGCTTTATAAATACAAATAAACAGCCAATATATTAATAGGCATACTAATAATCAACTTTTTTATAAGAGTGAGAATTGGTCCCTATACTAAAGTGTTACTGAGACTTCTTTCTACAACATAAAACTCAAAATCTTACCAACAACAAATAAATGAATAAATAGAGCATGGGCACTAAATGTGAATGACATATAAATAACATAAATTGTATACTTCTTTCCATGAATATGACTTGATGTCCTTTTAATGTCAAGGCAATTGTGGTTAAAGAGACCCAGAAAATGTCCTTGTTATAAAACTAAGAAAGAAA
Organism: Enteromius viviparus; assembly: GCA_032353835.1. NCBI lineage: Eukaryota > Metazoa > Chordata > Actinopteri > Cypriniformes > Cyprinidae > Enteromius > Enteromius viviparus. Next base: position 23,113 of record JAUCNO010000989.1, read on the forward strand.
AAGGCAAATAACAGGTCTTTCGATCTTGGTCCTTGTCAACAGGGAACAATAATCAGGAACATGACTGCTGTGAACACTTTGTTATTTCCTCAGTTTGATGGTTTAAATGGACTTACAGGGTCCAGAGAGAAAATCTGAGCTCAAGACTAATGTCGCCTTGGCAGTGCAACAGCGGGCAGACTTCAGAGGACTATTAGTAGTTTCCAGTGAGCAAATAAATTGGTGATTTAATAGTAGTGTCCCTCTGTCAGCAGCTTAATTTGGATGAGGACCATAAAAAGCCACAAAGAGATGATACAGTCATCAAATCCAGATTTTACGCTCTCCAAGAGCTGAGGACTAGAGGAGTGGAACATTCAAGCACCAGGGAGGGGGTAATAGAGTCATACTGCAGCCACAGGATTGGAGATAACCCCATGAAAAAATATAAAATGCATAAAATAACTTGTTAAAAAAAAAAAATTGTTTCAAAATTATATACAAGTCTTTATTACACTAATAACGATAACATTAACAACAACTTCTTCGTGTAAATAAATTAAATCATTAATGTGTTGATTTGGTTCTAAAGTAACAGTTCTTATTATCATCAAAGCTGAAAACAGTTGCGCTGCTTAATATTTTTTGTGGAAAGTTTATTTGAATTCAAAACCTTTGTAACATTGTCAATATCTTTACTGCCACTTTTGATCAATTGAATGCGACCTTTCTGAATAACACAACAAATACAAATTTAACCTCAAACATCTGAACAGTGTGTATACAAGGATGAATAGTTAAAGGAACACTCCACTTTTTTTGGAAATAGGCTCATTTTCCAACATCCCTAGAGTAATACAGATGTGTGTTACCGTTTTTGAATCCGTTCAGCCGATCGCCGGGTCCGCTGGT
>JAUCNO010000990.1:0-12899 GCA_032353835.1 Enteromius viviparus
ACATATACAAAAAATTTACAAATGAATAATTCGTGATTATTATGTTTAGTTAATTAATTTACAAGTCATTTAGAAGTTGTGATATGTTGAAAAGCACAAAAAAAAAAAAAATAATAATTTAATAAAGTGTGTAAACCCTTTGTCTCATTGCGTTATTACTTTGGAGCGGTTATTATTCGACCAATCATAATCAAGCAGTCCAGAGAGCCGTGTAATAAACAGAGATATTCTTTTAATAAAATATGGTGGGGTATTTTTCTTACCGTCGTTGTGAATTGTATTGTGTTAAATGGTAATGTGCATTGCACATTGTGCATCTGTGCATTGCGAGTGCTTGTAATGATGCACGTGCAAAAAGTTTAAACGAAAAACGTATATGAAACACTGGTGTTCGCAGGGCCCCCTAAGCAAGACATGAAAAGTCAAGGCCCGGTGTAAAACTTAGGTGTTGCCATTGAGTTAAATCATCACCTTGTGTCTCACAAAACTGTGCTGCATCTACAGTAGGTGGACAACCAAAATGTCCACTGCCGCCGCGTGTACCGCCACGGCAAACTCCCGGATTTAAATTTAATTCAGTCCGTGTTAAAGTCGTTAATGAAAATACCGCCAGGTGGCGCAAAGTTTCCAAACTGACAAAAAAATTTTTTTTATTAAATGGAGATAAAATAACAAAATAAGACAATAACAACATTATAATAATAATTTCTAAAAGGTGAAATAACATGTCAACAGGACATCATCCTTAATAAAGAGAAAAAAGAGCATCAAAACCATAACATGAGGATTCACATCACTCACACGCAGAGCTTGTGTGAACATAGAAAAACAATAGCCTAAATGCGTCCTTATGCAAAATATATATTTATAAACAAATAATAATTCTGATATGCTCTTCAGAAATCGGCATCCAATTCGTTTCCTTTATGTAGCTACAAAAAGCACAGCTGTTTTTATTGTTAATGTACACAAAATAAATATTTAAAATAGATTTAAATAATGATTAAATATTATTTAATAACAATGAAATAATTAATTATATTTAATTATATTTAATAAGAATTAAATAATTCTTGAAGGAGGGAATAAATCAGATGATTTGCCTGTATATAGCTAAGATTGAATTTGTCTGGAAAACAAAAAGAGTCATAAACACTTAGTTTGCCTTCAGGGTGAGTAAATCATGGGCTAATTTTAATTCTCGGTGAACTAACCCTTTAAGACAACAGATTATGTTTGTGTGAATTTAAAAACTGTAATTTTGTGTATGTTTATGGGGATTGCGTACCGTCAGGAAAGATCGCTTAGTGAAAAAATATTTGTGAAAACCTCAAATTTAACAAACATTGACTTTTTTTTTACTTTTTTTGCATGTAACTCAATTAACCTGAGCACATTTCTTGCTAGACCAGGTCATAAATGTGCATGGTTGATGACGTGTGTGTTCTTGTTGTGTGTCAGTGGCTCCATCGACACCCATCTGCGCTGTTGAGGGGAAGGCAGAATACTTCCAGGACATCAGCCTGACCTGCCGCTCCGAGGAGGGAACCCCAACACCGACCTACAAATGGCAAATCTACAGCACCACTAACGTCCTGCAAGCCTTGCCGCCCAAGGCCACTGACAGTACGTGTGTCTGTGTGTGTGTGTGTGTTCTGTTCAAACGCATGCTGAAGCTCTCTTCTCCTGCATCACTAATGATGAGTCTGTCTTTCCTCAGAAAATGGGCTTTTGTCTCTCTTCAATATTTCCCAGGGGACTTCTGGCTACTACAGCTGCACATCTACCAACGAAATCAGATCTGCGACGTGTAACCTGACCCTGTCCGTCATGCCTCGTAAGAAATGCTTCTTCTCCAAAAACTGATGTGTCGTTAAACTGTGTAGCGCTTAAAGTCGCAATTATGGTAATCAGTATTTGATTCACTTATATTTAATGTGGGTGTCATGAATACCGCTGGAAAACTAGATCAAGGATGGGGCAGGAACACAAACCAACAGCGGCGTAAACATCACAAACAGGGTTGAAACGAGCAGAGTCGATTACCGGCAAACAGAGAAATCACAGCCAAAGACAAGAGAATAATCATAATACGTTGCAGAGGTCAGGCAAACGGAGGAACTAATGCGTAACCAGGACGACAAACAAGCGGGAGGAGTTCATAATAAGAGTCCTGAACACAGAACGGGGGACAGACAAACAGTAAACACAGTCCGGGCTGGAGTGCCGTCTAGCGGAGCACTATGGCACTTCCAGCTAGCGTTGTTACACTTACATTACTAGTTACTGCACAAAGTAATATTATTACTAGGGATGTCCAGATCCGATCACATGATCACAAATCGGGCCCGATCACGATCATATATATATATTTCTCCTTATTTTTTAACACATCTATAGTAATGCGGTGTCACAGAATTAGACCTCTTGACTCCACACAGAAACAGCAACGCCTGCAGCATGACATCACTTTGTTGCAGGAACACTATTGGTTAAATGCCGGAAAATTAGAACACGGCAGCAGCTTGAAGCGTAAAGCTGGAGTATTTCTGTGGTCTGGAGGTCTGGAACATTATCTTAGCAAACTGTGAAATATGTAAACTTGGGATTGCAGGAGGTACTGTAGAGAAGGCTACATTTAACACAACTAGCACCTCAAAAACACCCGCCACAATACAGCAGGTTACCCAGGCAACCCCGGCGAAGACAAGTCAGTGCGCAGAACATTACAGCTAAGATCGCACAAACTAGACTTTTATTATATTTTACTATATTTACTGTTGCACTAAAGTTTAAAAGTAAAGAAATTAAGTTATTTATAAATGATTGTTCAAGCGACCTCACAGAAGTGCTGTTTGTTAACAGAGTTGTTGAATGTTAGGGTGAAGGTGAATTTAATAAAAAATAATGAACAACCTGTATCTGTTTTTTCACTCTTCTTTAATTCTTTCTTTATGGATAGTAGAAGTATCGGATCAGGTTTCTGTATCGGTAGATACTCAAAATCAAATGACTCGAACTCTAGGGCAAAAAAACCTGGTTGGGACATCCCTAATTATTTCTGCACCTAGACACTGGCCATCACTAACTGACGCGTCTGTTCTCCTGCAGCGTCCATGAGCACGGCCTCCATGGCCATCATCGGGGGTGTTGTGGCTGGGGTTGCGGCTCTTCTGGTACTCATCATCATCATCTGCTGCTGCCGTCGTCACAGAAATAAAGAGACTGAAGAATACGCAATGGGGTACGCAATAAACAGATCTCGCACATCTGTCATGCTGTTGGTGTCTGCTGACCTTAATTCCTCTGTGTTCACAGGACTGCTGAAGAGTTCACAGACAAGGACCCTGATGGGAGAGAAGACGACCACACTGTGGTGAACTACGAGGAAGAGCATCGTGTGAAAAGCACTGATAAACAGGATCCGCCGGATGACCGCAGCGAGAGGAGCTACGATCGGCGCAGTGACTACGACCGAAGAGATCAGTACACTGACAAACGAGACGACCGCAGCGATCGCCATGAGAGGTACGACAGAGATGACCGGCGCGACCGCTACGACGACGGCAGAGATCGTTACAATGATCGCAAAGAAAACTACGATGACCGCCGCGACCGTTACGATGATCGCAGAGGCGGAGAACGTTACGATGATCGCAGAGACCGAGACCGCTACGATGATCGCAGAGACCGAGACCGCTACGACAGCGACCGTTACTCCGATCGCTATGACAGTCGCGACAGACCACCCAGTGTTCCACCGAATAAACCCAAAGAGCCACGGAACTGAGTTCAGCAGACTCCTCAGAGTCTTTCCTCAGATCAACGCAGAAACTAGAGACAACTAACCCAGTTTAAGAATCGTTTTAGTGCCTCGTGTGCTGAATATGGAATTTGACAGAACAATGGCGTGTTCACACTTGGCGTCTTTTTTGACAAGAAAAAGCTGGCAAGAGCTCTTTTTTAGTAAAATAAAAAGCTGGCAGGGTTTTAGTTACAAACAGCAGCAGAGGGTTTCAGTGTAGAAAAATATCAATAAAAGTGGTTCTTGCGTCGGCTTTAGAAGTAAGGCCCTTTTGTTTAGAAAAGACACCGGCTGTGGTATTTCAAAAATTGGTCAGGACTTTATGAAGAACACGGTTGACTTCGTAGGATTTTAAAGTAAGATGCTAAAATGAGAAAAAACACGCCAAGTGTGAACATAGCCTAAAAGCGCTTTAGTAAATCTTCCACTGACACACTTCAGTGTCGTGGCCATTTAGTCTCTTATGTGTTTATATTTTTAATGTGAAATACTCTTGTAATGCTGTGCAAGCAGGATGATGGGGTTGCTTTGCTTTGATTTTACTGTTGTTCATTTGTATTGTGAAAGCCGAACTGTATTTACATCTATGCTAGAAAGTGCCTTGTCTCATGTAGTTCTGTTTCTTTATTCCTTGGATCTTTGGGTTTATTTCAGTTTCAGATCACCGCTTTATTTTTGTATTGTTTCAAATGAAATCATTATTAATGCTCAACCCTTCTGTTGATGGACAAACGGGTTTGACTGAAGTTCCTGATTCAGTTGTTTAATATTCAGGCTTTTGTTTTAAACTGTGACAGAGCGAAGCTCAACTGCTGTGGTTAGTTTAACCCGTCTATTGTCCAGTGACCTTTCTCTTTATTATGATTCATTGTTATGAAAAGTGGTCCTTTTGCTCTTGATGACGTCAGTCTGAGAGTTCTGCACGAGGCCATTTTCAGCAAGGATGTAATTAAATATAATTATTCTTAAATGTAAAGTTGAATCAAAAAATGTATTCCCCTGTATATGACAGAAATGTATAGAGATGATCATGCTGTTTTTTATGATTCATTTGTTTTGCTTCGAATTGATTTCTACATTAGTTCTGATATTGTTTCTCATGTAATTTATTTTGTAGTATGTTACATGACAATCATTAAATATATGTTTTTACACCAGTTATTTCTCAGCACGAGAGTATGTATTAACATAAACGTGTTGACTACATGACAGATGCTGGACATTAGCCTGTAGTCACACATTATGGCAACCTGTGCTGTTTAGGAAAACAGCTATATCTTTTATTTCTATAGCGCTTTTAACAATACAGATTGTAGCAAAGCACTGAACATTATCAAATAGAACAACAGAGTAATGGTAATGTATAATGACCAGATTAAACTTTATTTATCAAATGCAGAGACGGTCTCTGTAGTCAAGATGACGATAATCACTGGAAGCAGAGATAATATCCCTGAAGTCTCAAAACCAAAGAGATATTCTTTATAAAAGTTATAACTAGTCCACACCATCCTAAAACGACAGCCGAGCGGAGCGGGGAGTCACAGTAATTTCAGCCTATTAATCCTCGTGACCCTATGAACCCTGGCTATCCAGATAAACCTGTTCAATTGACTTGAATCATCCCCAGGATCCAAACCGGTATCCAGAACAGAGGTCCGAACCTGTGAGGGCTGCCCATTTATCTCACCCTCATGAGAGCTACGAGAGTATGAGACCCGAGTATCTGGTGCCTGTGCGACAAACCTCTAATCTGATCTGAAGGTTTTTTAACCACCTAAAAAAAACACCAGATACACAAAATAACATGCTTTTTAACAACATCCTACGATCCCTTTAATATATTTATTAACATAATTATGAATAACAATTAATAATATGATTTCAGGTCATATGAAAGTTTAATTTGCTTTAACTGAAGTGTTTTCATGAAGGCTTTTCAGTCCGACTAAGCGATCAATCTGATTATTATTTAGTGCCATGCAGATGAAGTTCAAATTAGATTTCCAATTCATCTGAATGTCAAGTGTTCATCTGCAGGTGCTGTAAATAAAGAGTCTCACACATCTCCCCACGATCATGATCAGTTTCACGTATATCATCTACAACAGCAGACGAACACCTCACGCTCAGTTACTCCTGCTGAGGCCTAATTAGCAACATTTCCAGGATCTCAAGAGGTGCTCTTTTACTACAGTAACCCGAACGCATTAGAAAGAGTGATGAATGAACACACAATGATTTCTAATTCACATGTAACGACTGAAATCTCTGAATGCTGCACCTCTCTCCAGAAGAAGATTCATGACTGTGTTTAACTGCAGTGTTCCAGCGGGACATGAGCTGAAACTGAAGCTCCGCTGATGAGCCGCAAGCACGCTTCACTCCAGGGATAAACTCGGACTCGGTGAGAGGTGATGAAGCGAAAACTCACTGACATTTCCCTGAAAGGCCACGCGTGACGATCTCTGGACGAGTCTGGAAACCGTGAACCAGACGAAAGATTGATAGACTGGAATGACCTGAACTTGTCCCAGTTAATATGAGAAAACACACGCTTTTACTGACTTTACATCAAATACAAGAAATATACAAAAACCATGTGTTTCGTAACTATCAGATTTAAAAAGCAAGCTGAACTCTGGGCTGACGACGTCACTCTTGGTTTAAAAGCTTCTGTTAAAAACATTGATGCGAATACACAAGAAATTTCCTGCTGAAGTAAAAACCGTGAAACGGACTGAGAAGCGTCTGTCTGCTGTCACACGTAACCCACAATCTTCCCCTTTCAGGACAATTAAAATGTCATTAGCTTCAATTTCAGAGCAGCGGAAGTGACAAACAAAGAAAGAAGAGCAGAGCTGCTGACAGCCGGTCAAACGCCAGCAACGAGTCGTGATTATCTCCAGCGGAAGTCAGGCTGACAGCGTAATGGAGCCGTCCTCTACATCTGCAGCCCTTAAACAGTTCGTTCTCCCCAAAACTACAAGAAACCTAAACAAACCCTAGATGTATATGACCAATTCAATCAGAGTTATATTAAAAACGGTCCTGAGGGTTTTATAAGACGTCAAATAAAGAGTTCACATCTGTAATAAAACATGCCTCACACAATAAAAGAACATTTTCATTTAACAAACACTTTTTTTTCGTACGCAGGAGGCGTTTCAGCTGTAGACAAACTCGTGACATTAGCATATCGTAGAGACGCGATTCTTTTATCTGAATAAAGTGTATAGAAATGCAAGTAAAAACATAACTTATGAGATTTCAAAGCAGTAGAGAACACAGTTTAAATCTGTTCGTCTTGAAACCATCACACACACACACACACACACTTCCTCCCTACAGACGCCTGCTGATCGTCTGAAGACAAAGAGTGTATGAATGTGGAGTAACATGATGACAAGTGAGTTTATCCTCTCCGTGTGACCTGGTGCAGTTGTGAAGCACAAAGATCATGATTTTTTATTATCCTAAAAAAAGAAAAGGAGTAAATATGATGTTTAATGAGGAACAACAATATTTAGAAAGATGACCACACACTCCTGGAAGAGCTGGAGGAGCTTCGGGACGTTTATTAGATTGTGGGTGAAAACGAGTATTTATGAGCGTCTGAACGCGCCGGGGGTCAGAAACACCACAATCAGCTGAAGACACCACTGATGGGGTACAGGTAGAAGGATATACTAGTCCACAAGCAGTTGTTTTAATGTTCCAGGGAAATAAATATAGTTATTTTGTGATCTCATGTCTAGTATTGGGAATCAATTCTTGTAGCTGGTGAAAATGATTTTTCTTTAAAACGTCGAGACAACTACAACCTCCATTAAAGAAAGTCTCAATTAATCCAGAATTGTTCGGCTCTATTCTGCACACAAACATTATTTATTTAGCCGGATGATTTTTTCATGGTATTCAGCAGCAATTTAATCTTTAACAAAAAGAGACACAAAATAAATATGTTTGATCTCTAATCGTTTGACTTGATTTTTCTCAACCACCTTGGAATTAAAAATACCATCGAATTGAAATCGATCACCAGAATCAGAATCAGAACTCAATTTGTTCAAATGATACTCAACCGAACCAAGACTGAAGCAGAAAGTAATTCTGTTGAAAGAAATATGAAAGCAGGGAAGACGAAGGTGGAGTGTGACTCACATATTCCTCATCAGAGCTTTATGAGCTCGTATCTGTGGGCCGTTCGGCCAAACAATGAACAAATACCAACATATTTTACTGAATTCTTCATAATCTGTCACCGAAGATGACTGCCTCACGGGCCGAGATCCATCAGGAAAACAGCATTTTGTGCAGGACGCGATTGCAATAAAACGCTTGTGGCTCTCGGCAAACAGGAGACCAGCGGAAACGTGTAAAAACAAACAGCAGAAACAAGCAGATGAAACGAAGAGCAGCCAGGACCTGAGGAAGCCCTCTGGATCATGTGCACAATATAAAACATGACCTTAAGAGCTCAAACACACGTGATTCTGCCGCAGACGCACCTGCAGCCGAGCGGTGACCTGCATAAACTCCTGCTGTTTCTGGAAGTTCTGCTCCATGGCTTTGGAGAGAAGGAAACCCATCCTGCAGAGAAATAAACACACGAGCAGTTCTCTCAACATGTCATCAGATTTCAGTTCAGTCTATCAATTCTTGTGTGCATACCTTGAGTTTTCATTTTTTTATTTGATATTGGTGACAAGAATTGTGAAAATTCTATAGTATTAAACATTTTAATACCATAAAAATAGTTTTTAAAAGAAAAAAAAATACCTTTATGGTGATTATTGTTATTGTGATTGACTTTTTTGCCATATTGCTATATTCAGCATATTACTATCAAGGTTATAATAATTAAATTTTAATGCACATCCAACACACAACTTTTTACTTTGAGATCATTCTGAGGTTAAATAAAGATTTCAAACTATAACAAGAAATAGTTGTGATACTGTTTTTAACCAAATATTTGCACAGCTATGACGTCTTGGAGAAACAATCAATCCTACAAAATAAAGCAAACACATAAACCCAACCAGGAAATAAAACAACTATTGAATAAGCATGCTTGGTATTCTGTGACCCCAGCTCACGAAACACTATTTATGAAATAAATCAGTTAAATCTGTATGGGGGTGTTTGTGAAAAATATTCTTAATATATGCAACCTCATATGCAATTGTTAACATTTTCATAAGCACACGTTTTTTACAATTACATTTATTTTGTAATTAAATTGCATAACTTAGTTACAGGTAATTAATAGTAGTTACTCTTCATTAGCAAACATTATTTCTACTGGAGTCTTTCAGTAGAGTTTAAACATCAAATGAATACCAATATCACGTTACTTCTGTCAAGAAAATAAAAAGGATTTTTAGGTCCAAGATTGCATCATGACGTTATTTTTCTAGAACAATTATAAGAATTTCAGCTGGTTTATGATTAATGGTCAGTGCACTGATAGTGAAGATTAAACTCTGTTCCTTTAACTTGTAGAGAAATCGAAGTGAAACCTAATCTAATATGAAGAATGGATGTGTTCTTGGCAGGTAACTGTTAACGTTATAATATCTCAGAAACGATCAGTGAGCTTCACCCATAAACACTGTCCTTGGATTCCGTTCATTATCTATTTAATCTCGATAATAACAGACAGTTTGTGCAGTGGATCATCGCGATGACATGCAGAAATCAAGGTGAGGTCTAAACACAGACACATCGAGATCTGGAGGTAAATAACAACTGAACCGGAGAATATCCGGAGTTTGATAAGGATTTGATGTTCTGTGAGGAAAAACTAAGCGATGTGCAAACAGATCTCCCTCAGCAAACTCTTCTCGTTCTTCTGTTCACACACACACACACACACACACACACGAATAAACTTCACAGAAAACACAGTTAACGTTAACAGCTGAAAGTCACTCATACCTTATAAATGTGATTCTATAGTTCAGTAAACGCCAAGGGCACGCGAGCCGTGCGTACAGTACGCTCTGACGCACAACGGTCTCGCCGCTGATTGGTTCTCGCTCTCTCCCTCGACTCTCATTGGCTATTGAGCGCAGACGTCAACAATATGAAGCAAATGGAATTGTTTAAATTTGTAGTTAGGAGCAGTGTTGTCAGCTTAGCGACTTTGTCGCTAGATTTAGCGACTTTTTAGACCCCTTGGCGCCATTTTTCCAAAAAAGCTACTAGCGACAAATCTAGCGACTTCTTGGACAAACTTCAGCGAGCCTCTGGTAGTGCCGCACGAGCACGAGCACTTCCAAGCGCGCGCACGGCTCTCTCTGCGTCTGTTCTGCTCTGCAAGACAAGAGACTGAAAGGAGCAGGGCTTTCAGTTAAAATGTATTATGTGCTTCTAACTCTATTTTACATGCAAATATAGCCAAAATCACAAGTTGAAGTTGATTCACTGGGTTTATTATAGCATTAGCAAGGCGGTCTGACAGGTTTTTACTCGGAACCGTTCATATTGTTCAATAACTCTGCTTTATTAGGTCTAAAAATGTATTAGGCTAACTTATATACTATTTAAATATGCCGTTTTGATCACAGTAAAAAGTAGTCTGAATGCAGCTCCATACAACAGTTTAGAGCAGAATATGTTATATATGAATATGATATTTATAGACTGTATATGAATATATATATCTTCATGTTTTCAGGTGTTATAAGATCAGTTTTCCTCTGATTAAGCTCAAATGTCATTCTTCATTCGGCATATTCGAGCCTGTCATGTTTGTTCACAAAACCTTTTTTTTCCTCAATGCAGAAAAATGGTATTTCAGAGCTTCAGTGAAGTGGAACTTGTTGAAAAGTTGTTTAACTTTCTTTCTGTGTTGCTCCAGAAGTGTTTATTCACCTATATTACATCTGAACTCTTCTCAGCATGTTGAGCTCGTAGAGCATTTCTAACCCTTCCCCACAGCGCCACCTGCTGACCACATCAGTCTCCATCACTCCGAGCTAAAACAGCACTAGAAATCAATCGCACTGCATGTCTTTATTAGTCTTTGCCAACATTAGAAACAGTGCATCATAAGGAGAAAAAAAATTGCAATTTAAACCATGAAAAAAGACGAGACAAACAGAAACCCAAAGTCAACAGAGCTGAAAGAAACACAATCCCTTATTTGGAGTGGTATAAACTTCGCATAGATATATTCATATTTACATATTCCTAATTACATGGGAGAAGAAACTAAATGTACAATGCTACAAAAGTATTTACAAATCAATAAATACACACACAAACCAAATAAAAGGCAAAGTACAAAGAACAATTCATATTGTACAAAAATTACAAAAAACAACATACAAAACCAGAGCGTGTGAGTTATAATAAAATCTTTTCCTTTTTTTTCTTAAATATTTTTTGACAGTGAAAAAGACAAATGGCACCAAATATCTGGAGTGTTGGGATCTGATCGGAGAGATCTTGGGAAACGGTTGATTTTCCTGAACAGGCAGTGCTGACCTCACTGGACTGAGCGCAGAGATCTTTGGCCCTTTTGGTTTTGTTGTCATAAAACACAAGACATGGACACACATACCGAGACATTACAACAGCACACACACACACACACACTCATACAGTCACATATAAAGGATCTGCGGCTGTGGAGATATGGCAGGTCAGCGTTGTGAAGTATGTGCATTCGGTCATGAACTACAGGTAAAACACTACATTTCATGTTCATTTCTCTGTTCATGTGCAATTTGAAGTTGTTTTCCTCTTCTTCAGAACACCTCCGGACAACACTCGAACGATCAATGAGGGTTTAACGAATCAGTGAGATGAGAATGTGATGTGGGCTGGAGCGCATGTGGTCTCTGAAGTCCAGCGACTGTTACAACCATCTTAGAGACGGTGTTCATCCTGTTACTTACGCACTGCTCATATTTATACACAGACACCAGCTCCTCCATCTGTAGCGGCGAGAAAACCTAATGATCACTTTCTTTTATCAACAAAACTACTGACAGAGTCACTCGGCATGTGTGAGAAACCAAACAGAAGAAGAGAGAACGGTTTCATCGGCCTGAGCACCACCGTGGGAGTAAAACACTGATGACCGGCCGGATGACCACAGCGGTGGTCAGTGGCATCCTGATAGTTGATCTGATGGAGGATCAGTCCTCCGACCCACGGAGAACGACTGTAAACACACAGATTCAGAAGATTCCTTTAGCGATCTTCAGACCTTTCTGCTTCATCCTGGGCAGCGTGGAGCTGGCCACATGTTTGGTCCGGCCTGCTCTCGGGAAACCTCTCTTCTTCAAGACAAAGTCATAGTTGGCCGTGGAGTTCATGGCGTAAAAAACATTGGCGTTGTCGGGAATCTTCAGCTCTGTGTGGAAATAAAATAACAGGACCTACTTTAAAATCAGCTCAGTTTTACACACTATCGTAAAAAGCATCGTAGCGAAGTGATTCAATTCAAATCCAGTTCAGTATGTTCTGGGTCTCTCAGTGTGAACGAATGGAGCAGACACACACACACACACACACACACACTCGTGAAGATTTCAGCGTCTGACATCTCACTAAATGAGGACGTTATGATTATGATAAACACATGCACATAATCTCCAGAACAGAGTCGTTTCACGAGCAAAACTAGCATATACTCACGGTGACCCGTCAAAATCATTACGTTTGGTTTAACTTGAAAACATTGTGCAAGAAATATATATGAATATTGTTCACTCAAATGAACATAACATTACTACTACTAAAAACCACACGACATTTCTTCCACGTTCTAGTTTAAACCGTACATTTTTTGGTTAATTTTCATTAATTAAAAGACAAATTAATGTTTTATGCCTTCATTTGATTTAAATTTAAATATACAACAGAATTTCTGATGGACAAATACGATTTCATTCGTGAGAATAAACTAGAATAACTAGCCGTGCTAAAACAGAATAATAATAAATAAGGAAAATAAAATATAATTTGGATTTCATTCACTCTAAACTGAGCTCAGTGAGTTAACCCTTGTATGGTGTTCGGGTCTGTGGGACCCATTTTCACTTTTTGTCAAAAGAGAAATGATAAAATTAATTAT